>CM040241.1:31737738-31805256 GCA_022545495.1 Chrysanthemum lavandulifolium | reverse complement strand
TCCATCCATCTCGCCAAAAGTTGGTTCGAACTCCATCACTGCACCTCCGCATCACCTTGATCGCTCTCTCGTGAGGCATAATATAAAAACATTGTTAGTCGCCATAAAAGTAACAAGTAGTGCAACTACTACACCATAGCGAAATCAACAAACCCGTGTTGAACCTATACTTGAACTCTAGGAGCTCTGCAGAGTCTTGTTATATCATGTTATAACCATTATCAGATACTATAATGTAGGTCATCGAGGTACATATGGAAACATGAGATTTTACCTTACAAGTAGTGACTTTTCCAAGAATTTGAGAACACGATAACCCCATGGATTTCCTATCACCGCAAATTCAAAAGTGGTAATCATGTGCCCGCTTTTACCAACGCATGAGAACAACCTTTATGTCACAGTGATTATGAGAAAACAAGTTTTACCAAGGCTTGAGAAGAGTATCTTTGTGGCATACCCATAAGGTCACTGGAACTTCTAGATGAACTAGAATCCAAACCGGAAGGAAGTCCCATTTTCTCAACAAGAACCTCGCATTGTAAATGACCCATTAGTGTCTCGCTCAAACTGTACATAAAACAAGACTGGATCCGAGTAACTTGCATTGACAATTGCCATAACAAAACATTAAACAACTACAAATAACATAAAGCATAAATAAACATAGGCATATAAAAGTAAGACAGAACCTGAAGACCCGTAAAACGGCTAATTTCCCAAATTATGCACGATCTCATCAAAGGTTTTTATTAAAGTTTCTCATGCATTAATATTTGATGACTACTATATGAAATCCATACAATAAAGAGCATGTGCTACCGCCATCAAAGATATGAATTTCAATTTGGTAGTAGGCGGTGAAGTCTCATACCTTCTTGTCAACTAGGTAATAATCGATCCCACTGCGCAGAGATGCAATAGCTATTAGTAGCCTATAAAAGCTTCTCGAGCAAGAGCAACCAGCAATTAATAGGCGAATTAGTGTCTCGAGTGGCGAAAATTTAGTTGAACAGATGGAAATAATATAGATGGTGAACTCGGCGAGAATTAGTGTCTCGAGCTTTGATAGCATGAAGACGTGAGTTGGTGTACAAAGTTGTTTGAATCAAGCAATCTCGCCCATACAAGTGTCTCCACAGATAGTACTTCAACGACTCAGAACCTCAACCATCAATCATATCATTATCTAAGAAAAACTATTTTAAGCTCAAACTTTAAGTTAATAAAGGTCACATAACTTAATTACACCGCCGCCTTGTTAAGAACAAATTTAGCTACACAATCTCACCAATTTCATATAGAAAATCCCATTACCATCCACATTTATTTATGACAACGTAAACATCAATCACTATATATCTTTTTATAGTACGCAATATTCAACTCCGTTGATCGATATTGAAGCTACAGAAGATCGTGACATTGCAACAAGAATTTCGAGATTGATGCCATCGCCGGCGATGGCTAGATATGTGTAGAATAAAATATCACTCATTTTCAAAACCATCACAAGTATTATCTATAAAAAGATGAATCTCTTGATATTTTAAGCTAAACGTATCCAAAGAAGTAGAAGAACACATTTTTAGAAAAAAAGGAAATCTAGCATATTCAAGCGATTTTACTAAACATTATTAGTCGATTTGTTGTTCAATTTGTAGTATATCTACTCACATGGAAATCTAGCATCATATCGTAATCGATTTGACCTATGCAAGAACAAATGAATACAACTTTTACTTACTTACACAATGAAATTGATTACCCAATGCAAAAATAGCTTTGTTACTGTTTGTTCAAAATTGTTTTCCTAATAAACTCATACCATACACATTCATCCTAAACAAGTTAGCTCATAGGCGATAATCCTAATCATTGATCAAACAAACGCAATTCCCGCCAGAAGCATATCATATCTCAACCACTTGAAATTAGTAATATTTATTTAAACAAATCATTACGACAATGATTTATCCGCTTAATTAATCAACTAATTAACATCGCCTTTACGACATATTCTAAAACAATCAACATCAGCAAACAACAATGATTTATCCGTTTAAGCTTGAACGAAATTCATCATCCAAACACTCATGAAAACACATCGAATCAAACAAAATTAGGTCAAAATTAGCCAATCTCATAATGCTTTAAAATTTCATCATTCCTAACAAATTCATCATCCAATCTCATAGCGCTTTAAAATCAAAAAATTAGGTCAAAATTAGCCCACGATCATAAAGCAATTGAGAAAATTAACCAAAACAAATTGGGTAAAATTACGGAAAAGTGAATATACCACAACGGTTGTTGATGAACCGCGATTGGGAAAAATTGGGGAAAAGCTTTGAACTGCGATTGATATAAGTGTTGCTATTGCGATTGATATAACGTTGTCGAATATTGATTTGAGAGAGAAATGAAGCGATTGATATTACACTATTCTATTGAACTTGTGAATCTTTTAAATGCATTTAAAGTTTATCACATGATTCTAGGTGTTGAAATGGTGGGGTTTTTTTTTGAAATTGTAGATACAGTACTGTCAAAGTTTTGATAGGGATTTTATTACTTGAGAATGAGATGAGCAAAAATATTTAAAAATATATGTTTTGATATTGTACGGTCAAAGTTTATAAAAAACATAAGTTCTTGTTTATAATTTTAGTACAATAAAGATAACGAGTATAAGTAGGGTGTTATTCTGGTTGATTCGGTTGGGTTCGAGTCTATTCGGGTCAAGGCTCAGAAAAATATACCCGAATCCGATCTTGTTTAGAACTCGGGTCACTTAAGTCGGATCAATTCGGTTCGTGTCAACTTGAGTCGGTCACTCGAGTTCGGGTCTAGGTCGCTTAAAAATTATACAATTTTGGTGTTTTACATACAAATTAGAAGGCAAAAAATAAAACTCGGGTCACGGTTGACCCGAACCCGAGTAAGAGACAAATTTTATACCGAACCCGACCTTGTTTAGAACTTTGGTCAATTCGGGTCGACCAATATAATTTTGACCCAATTAACCCGATTCGAAAAGCCATATTCGATTCGGGTTCGGGTCTCGATTCAGTTTGCTCGGCTTTTATGACACCCTAGGTATAAGTGTTTAAAATATTATGCACCCGCTTAAGCTTGTATATTTTGTTCTAAACCCTTCGCCAAATGACTATGCAAATACGATGCCCTTTATCTTTCTTGTATGTATGAGAGCAACACAACATTCAAATTATAAAATTTAAATATTTCCGCCGAAATTGGTCGGAAAATAAATAATCTTTAAATTTTTCCGACTGCTTAGCGACGGATAAATAGAGCTGTCAGTAACCCGTCGGAAAGTCGACACAATATAAGTAAAATACTGATCGATTTCCGATGAAAATAGTATTCCTCGAAAATCCGTCGGAAATCTGTCTAAAAATCCTCGCAAAAATTTGACCACAATATCAGTCGGTAATGTGTCGGAATTTCTTCAGTAATTAGCGACGGAAATGTTTCCGTCGGAAATTCCGTCAGTGAAAGTCCTTTTTCTAGTAGTGATATAAATAAATAAAAAATAAATAAATAAAAATATTACACAAATTTAAAATTTATGACAAGTAAGATACATTTTAAATACATTAACCCAAAAATAAAACAACAATGTTAGCATGATCTATGCATGTATTATATTGAAAGTCTTGCGAACATGCAATGTGTATACACTTTGTTAAATGTGTATAGCTTTTTTTAATAGTTTATGTCATCATCTACGTATAATGTGTATTCTCCTGTACATGGTATGATTTAGCCGAACATTATTATAAAAGAAAATCATAAATAATCGAGTAATTATGTATGCATCCACTAAAACTTGCATATTTGCATATATATTCAAAACATGTTTAACTTGTATCGTGACATCATGCATATAAAACTTGTATTTTAAGGAAATATGCAAGTTTTAAGTTTTAGTGGATATATATGCAATTTCTATAAATCATAATACATAGACTTTAACTATTATTGTATGCTAATAACAGAACAATTCATTTTCATACAATTGTATTATATTCTCTTAGTAATTGTCAAAACGTGTGATATAAATTATTAGTGTTGGTGGATTTTTATAACTTTATGGTATAGTGGCACCCCTAAGATTGTCTATATGCTTAAATTTGCAGTGTATGAGTTAATAAACATTTCGTGGTTAGCATGTGTGATGTGTGTAACAAGTGTAGATATGAATCTTATATAAACACATATACGTGTGGAGTTTATGCATGTTTTAACATTATGGTGCATCAGATATACTAAGATTGTTATGGAACTTACGCCGCATATATATTATAGGATAATTCTCAGCATGAATAACTCTATGAGTGTTGCTCTAATGTATTGATTTTCCATACAACATTAACGAAACCTATAGAAAGTTGAGGATATATAATTACTAGAGTGACATTATTAATAAATCTATGTGATTTATATTTGGTTTGACTTGTTTATTCTATTAAGATACGTCGCCTAGACAACAGACTTGTTTCATCAGAATGATAAGAGTGCCACACTGCCACACTATTAGTTTCAATAATAATTTGTATTGATATCTTTTGTTATTCATTCAAAATCATCATTTTTGTTGTGTATATATTCTGTAAATGGGCCCTTGTTATTACAAACAACCAAAGAAATATAAGGCGGTCAACCCAAGTAGTTTGTCTACCCAAGAGAGTCGAGCTGAATCTTAGGTTTGATGTCGCAATGTCGAATTGAAGAAGATTGTTCTATAGTTTGTGCCCTGTGATAACAACTGAAGTCCTAGGGTTCGCTTAACCATTGACGATTCCAAAACATAAAACATTATTGTTTACTTGCACTATCTAGTTTGATCCTCTGATCATCCACTACAAAAAAATCAATATTTTGGCACGACATTCTCATGTCAAATTTCCAAAGCCTGTCGAATCTAAAGACGAAAGGCAGCACGACATGTCGTGTTTCGGTTTCTTGGTCGTACTTTTTCGGTTGACTCAAAATATTTTGGCACGATTACATTATTTGTAGGTTTGGGACGACATGTTTGTGGGGCCCAAAAGAAATTCAACCAAAAAACGACGGCACGCATACAAGATTTGTAAAAAGGGACGATAAAATCGTCTCAAGTTTTTTTTTTTTTTTTTTTAACTTTTACTCTTTTAAAAATAATAATAAATTGTATTTTTAAACACTTTGGGACGACACGTGCATTTATTTTGGCACGATATAGTCGTCCTAAACCTGTATTTTCCACGTAAGCTAACATACGCTTTGGGATGATCCACGTGGCTCGATTGCAAATGGGACGACATGTTTTATTTACTGGTCCTAACCTTACCAAAATAAACCCACGACTCTCGACCACAAATCACCATGAACTCGACCAGTAACCACAAACGCTATCTTGAACTTCTACCCACAAATCTAAACAATTGAACTTGCAATTGAATCACACGAACCACAACCTAATCGTGACCCTAACCATTTGCAAACACAATACGAACTCGAACCAGGAACAAAACAACAGACCAATTCACATGTACCAAAAACCATTCATCAGATCAACAACAGCTACACATAAACTAACAGCTACACATTAAACAACAAAAACTATTCATTATCATTTTTGGGGGAAACAGCTAAAAACAACAATAACTAACACCTACACATTAACTAACAGCTACACATTACGAACCATCATTTTTCACAGTACAAAATCATAATGAAAACCACGACTTCACAAATCATAAACCTTAAAAACAACAATAATCAAACACTCTGAGCCTTCTATCCCCTAATCCTTCTAGCAAGCTGAAATAATTAAAAAAATTACGTAAATAGTGAGTTAGAAATTACCAGAAGTGTTAGAATCATTCGGCACTTTCTTTCTTTTAGGCATTATAATGAATCCAATCTAGCCTTCTATCCCCTAATCCTTGTATGAAGAATCGACGATTTGATTTTGATTGTGTGTGTTGTGAATCGTAGATGTTGGTTGAATGAAGTTTTGATTTTGGGAGTTAGGTTAATGAGAGTGATTGTGAGTGTGTGTGAGTGTGTGAGAGTGTAACTACTGATTTAAGAGAGAGATCGGGGTGGGTGGGGGGTTGTTGTTAGATCATTTATGAGTGTATGTGCTAATCACGTGATAATGATATTTACTATTTTGTCCCTTTTTTTCCTCTATCATGCATTTTTAAATCCTAACCATTAGATTAAAAGGAATGAAGGGTGGGGATCATCCCATTTGATCTTTGATAAAAATGTGATCTACAATGAACCAAACTCTTGTAAACAAATGTTTTGGAGGGTATATCAGTAATTTGTTGTTTTAACAGCTCAAAGATGTTTAAAAAGCTTCATGAATCAGCTTTTCATTTAGGAGCTATTTGTTTGAAATAAAAGCTTGAAGTTAATGTATCCAAACGGAGCTACTTAATTCAGATGAGATTATTTTTGTAACAAAAAGCTAACAGCTCCCTAGAAAGCTCCTACCAAACAGGCCCTTACACTTTTTAAAGGATTTAAAGGATTTCTATTTGATCCTCTACCATTCCCCAAAACACCCTAAAGACAACCAAATAAAAACACACAAAGTATAACCTATATGACTCGACACCCTGTCAAGTAATTTCAATCTTCGCTTCTTCCATATGGAGCCTTCAATCCAGATACTCAATAGTCAATGACATGTCAAATTACTTCCACAACAGTCACTAAGATTACAAGAGAGATACAACTAAAAATGACAAATATGAAACAAATTACAATAGGACAAATTGCATAAAAAGGTATCAAACTTATTTACAATTTCAATTTAAGGTACCTGACTTTTTTTTTCTCAATTTATGGTATCTAAGTTATTATAGCGTACAAATTGAGGACTTTTTTACCTACTAGTCAGGTAGCAGGTAATTTTGTTATGAGTTGACAATAATTGCAGACGTGGCATCCTTGTTGGCAGTTTATGTTGACATGGCAATAATTACAAACACACCCTTTCTTCCCTTTCTTCAACATCTAATCTACCATCATCAAACACCACAACCACCACCACCACCATTATCAAGCATCACAACACAACTCATTTCTACAAACTCCTAACAACCATCATCAAACACCACCATAAATTCACCAATCCATATAAGCTCTCCAAAAATTCCTACGACTTTTAAGTCAAACTAAATAAACATAATCACCTGGTGTGGAGGCAGCGGAGCAACGGCTGATATCCAACCTGTGTTGGCGCCGACGGCTGTGGTACTTGATGGTGGCAGCTGTTGTGTTGTGGTACTTGATGGTGGCAGTTGTTGTGGTTGTTGTGGTGTTTAGCGTTTGATTGGGTGGTGGAGGTTGTGGTGTTTGATGGTGGCAGCGGTTGTGGGTTTTGTATGTTAACCAGCGACTGTGTGTTTTTATGGTGTTTGATGGGCAACAATTGTGTTGTTTGATAGGTGGTGGTGGTTATGGTGTTTGATGGGTTGTTGGTTGTGATAAAGAAAAGGGGAAGTGGATGATGGCTGGAGATGATAGTTGAAGGGAAGTTTTGTGGGTAAATAGGAGGTTGAAGATGAGTAATGTTTGGAATTGGGTGTAACCAACAAAAGAGGGTGTTTGGGTGTTTAACTTGATGACTAGACTTTTAAGCGAGAAACCTATTAGTTGTCTAAAATTGCAACAAGAAAAAGTTTGATACCTTAAATTGAGGGAAAAAATTAGTACTTTAAATTGAAATTGGATCTAAGTTTGATACATTTTATGCAATTTGCCCATTACAATACACTACGAGTGGTAATCCATGATCAATTCACAAAAGCTTTAGCCAAATTACTCAAAAGCATACTTGTTGAGTAAGAGAAAACAAAAATTCAAGCTACAAAATATATGACATAAGAACACTTTTAAGCAGGGCCGGTTCTGAGTTTTCTGCGGCCCTGGGTGAGTCAACAAAAAAGATGCCCCTTATAAACAAACAACATAATATCTTCTAGGGCTTTGTAAGCTAGTCAAATTACTCGACTCATCATCACACAAATTTTTCTTTAGTAAATAAACGTTACAATAGTATGATATAAACTACAATTACAAATTCAAAATAAATCTTTGAAAACAAAATCATCATACATTTCTTAAAGTAAAGCATCAATTATCTTATTGTAGTCAACATTCGAAATAAAAAGTCACGATCACACAAAGTTGTCATAACGAACGATAAACATAGCTTGTAAATCCTAGCATTATATAATTAATAAAATAACCTATAGTAAAATGACTGAAGAATTTAAAAATTATTGATTTATGCAAAATTTAATTTCTTTTGACGCATTTCCTCCGTGGTAAGCATGGATCGAACCGTTTAAGATCGGAAAAGGATCCCGATGGGCGATGATGGTGGCCACATTGTCATATCTTGTGGGCAAGCCTTCTATGGCGAAGGTAACTATATCATCATTGTCGAATGTCGAGCCAAGGCTATTTAAAACCGTGGCAATGGACTCGATCTTATGAAAGTAGGCATCGATCCCCATGTCACCAAGCTTCAAGGAACGTAACTCCGCTTTCAAGGCAATCGAACGGGTTCGTTTGTTATCGGAAAAGATGGTGGCTAGGGTATCCCATGCGTCCTTAGCCAATTTAGGGTTTTCAAGAACCAAACGTTGTTGGAGGGTTTTAGAAACCGTAACAAATATCCATGAGAGGAGGATAGAGTCGATCTTTAACCACTCGGCATCATGGGGTGTTGTGGTACTTGTGGATGTATCCGTTGCATTTTTTGTTTCGATGTGATCTAGAAGTTGATTGCCGCGACAAAAATGAGTGAAAAAGTAAACCCAAGATGAATAATTCATCTCATCCATATCAAGCTTCACGGGAATGATGTTGGTAAGCTTTGTTATTGCCATTAATTTATCAGAGAGAAGTATGGTGGGAGGTTGAGGAGGGTCGGTGATAGTCATTGTGAGGGGAGATTTAGAGGATTGAGGAGATTAGGGTTTGTTGTGGTGATGAAAGGGTGAGAAGCGATGAGCGTATGGAGGTTAGGAGGAGATTGTGAGGATCGGGAGGAGATGGAGTGAGTAGCATAAGGCGAAGAGATAGGCGGGAGATGAAGAAGCGGAATTAGGGTTTTGTTTAGGATCGGTTATTGGTTCTCGATACCATGTAGAATGGTATGTGTTTCATTGCTCCAATATCCCAAAACCGGGACATACATATAGATCCCAAAACCCTACAATAACATGGGCTTGGGTACAAATACATAAACATGGGCCTAATGTAAATACATAATACTAACGAGAGAATACAAAATTCAAGCTACAAAATATATGACATAAGAACACTTTTAAGAAACGAGTATTGATAAAGGTAAAGGTAAATATCTGCGAATTGATAGAATGATGAACTAGTTTTATCGATTATGTTTTGGTAAAAGGATAAAAAAAAATGAAAAACTTACTTGTTTCGAAACTAAGTAAATGCATGTGATCCCAAGTTGCTTTACAAAACAAGTAAAATGAGCATATATCCTTTCTCTTGTCATATATCGGTAATGAAAAATATCACTTTATACAAATTAGAAACGTGTTTATTTTCGTATAAAAAGCAGTTGACATTATATAGAGAAGGGTTATTTTCAGAACTAAGAAAAATGCGAGAACTGCGAGAAACAACATCAACCAATCAAATTTTTTCTTATATTAATTTTTATTATTTAATTCAAAAGGGTATAATGGTAAAATTACCTTTTTTTTATATTTGATTTTTTTTTACAAAAAACGTTTTTTTAGTTCCCTTAATTCTAGGTTTTTTTTTTTTTAACATTGTGTGCACATGTGTTTTGCAGTATGTGATAATTGTATTTTCCGTTTATGCATATGTGTTTTGTATTTGCACATGTATCTATAAAAAATATTACGTAAGTATGTATACAAATAACAAAACTTTATTAATACATTTATATAATTTTATACAAACAACAAAACTTTATTAATACATTTATGCAATTTATACAAACAACAAAACTTTATTAAAAATTAGACATGTGGTTTTAGGCGTGCGCATGTATTCCTTGTCTTGTTCAAAAACCCATGAAATCTATACATGTGTTTTTAATCCTTGTGCACATGTGTTTTTCCTCATTGGCCACTCTCGATATCTTTGTATGCATATGTGCATATACGTATGTGCATTATTCATATTGCTCATTATACTCGAACCTGTAATCACAAACAAATAATAGAGAAATTATTTAATCATAACAACTAACAAAACATATATGCACAATCCTTTCATAACAATTGAAATTAAACAAAAGAAACAAGTTCATTAAACTGTAAAAACACATATGCATAGAAGGTTTCAAATTTACAACTGTAAAAAACACATATGCACACTCAAAAACACATGTGCACACCAAGACGATAAGAGCAATAAAAAGTAAGATTTGAACCGTTGCCTATTCCACCACTCGAAAACCAAAAAAACTCACGATACCAAGCCAAAAAGTTCGATGTAAGACCTAAGAAACAAAAAAAATAAAAATAAATAAAAAATTTAAAAAAGAAAAAAATTATTTCTTAATTAAATACATACATACATACGATATAGCCCATCATCATTTAGTTTGAAACCTGATGAAGAACTCAAAATAATATATGTAGGAATATTTTCTTTTTAAAGGCTAGTAGGAATACTAAGATAGCTATTTTTTTTAAACACCCGCCACGCATAGAACTTTGTGGTAACCTCTCTGACATTCAATCACTGCTAATGATAAATTTATAGGTCGGAAGTTTAATCGACTCATTTGTACCAATGACACATCAAATCATACCCTTAACAAGAAATTAAAATTAATAAAAATCATAAGAAACATTTATAAACAAAGTGACAAATAGATTAAAAGAAAAATTATATATAATCTTATTGACAAAGTAGTTGTTTTGTGTTTTAAAAGTTGATGGAATTAGATGAAAAAAGAACCCCATTCCTTTTAATTATCGAGCAATAGGAACAATTAAAGCAAAATTGAAAAGAAACAACATCATTGATACCTTTATTAGCGATGCAATCAATATATACAATTAACCACTAGTTTGGGCGAATCTTAGTATTCACAGAAGAAAGAGGGGCAAAGGATCTCCAATGATTTATGAAATTTTCATATGAAGAAAAGAATACAGAAAGATGAAGAGAAACTTTGGGGTAGTTGTAACTGGTCCTAGATTTACGATGGTTTCTTTTTTTCTTTTTCTTTTTCCTTTTTATTTTCTTTCTATACATATAAGTTCCATATTTACCCTAGACTCATTAAATAATATTATTTGAATTTGAACTTATTTACCATCATACCATTTATTTTTATCCATTGATTGTTTTGATCAAAGGCTAAGATTGGTTCTCGCAGTTCTCGACCTTTTATTGGTTCTGAAAATAACTCTACACTATCAATCTATACAAATATATAAGAACTTCTGACCTTTATCCTCAACTTCCTTGCAATATCTATTGCTTTTGGATGCACTTGCTTCCTACTAGAATCACATTGGTTATATTTAAATTAGTATGAAAAATTGTTATATTAGTATGTTCATTTGGTTTATCAAAAATTGTTTTGTGTTTAATTGAACTAGCATTCTTATTAATTTGGTATTAGTACGTGTGTACAAGAACGAGGTGCAAACACACTATTGTTTGCATCTTGGTTTGAATTAAAAAATGGTATGGGTCAATTCGTTAAACCATATAAACTCTAATTAGGGTTCTTGTATTCATTGCTAGCTTGGAATTGCAAAAGGTACGCATAACTTTTATTTTTAGTTAATTTATTTACAAGTATTGATCATATTGCTTCCGTTGCGTGTTCTTGATGTGTTTATATTAATTTTATGATTGTCATGATATATTAATTCCAACAGATAGGGTACTGAGTCCTAAAGATTAGAGTGTTTGTGGTTTTATTTGCTTATTTTTAGCATCGTCTAGCTAGAGTACGTCTGAGCCGTCGAGGATTATGTGTTGTGACTGGGCCATCTTAATCGATCGACCACGGGGCATGTCTTTGGTGATTAGGTTGCATGGCTGGTCATGAGTATGTATAAAACTCTAAAACAATATATTCTGATCCTTCAAAAAACTTTGCAAGATTCAGAATCACTATATCTAAGTCAGTTTACATTTTGTTTAATAGTGTGTTTATTTTCTGTGGTTGTCGAAACATATTTTTAATACTCTATTAGATATATCATTATCAAAGGTTAAACATGTCTGATACAGTGTATATCACATGCTAAGTGTAATGTTTTTAATAAAAATTAAGATGTATCGATTGAACGAGTAGTGATAAATTGTGAAAAGTGTATCTGATTAAAAAGACTCATCTAGAATTTAACTCGAGTCTCTGCATTTTTTGACAACCAGAATTTCGAAAACAATGGAACTGCAAAAGCAGCTAGCGTCTGAATGATTATTAATCACATTTACATAAAGTACATGAAATCTATCTAGTTCAGGACATGACAAGACTCAGAACTGACCTTTCGCATAGTTTGAGTAGCTATATTTATTACATAAGTTCACTTCATCGAAGAGTACAATCGATAAAATGCATGAAATATTTGCAATAGAATTTGGTCCAAATGAGAAATAATGTCATTCAAACAAAGTTGAGTTAACACTACATGATTTTTTCCAGGAGGCGAACCCGGGGTAGTTGGTACCTTAATAATTCGAGTTTGTCAAGTGAAGCTTACATCAAAGCGTTTGTCCAACGGTTAGGATAATTGCCTTCCAAGCAACAGACATGGGTTTGACTGCTGGCAAATGCATTTTACTTGTTTTTTATTTTCAATGGAACTCTAACGAAATTAATTTTGGGTTCTGTGTCTCGCCATCTCCTGAACTGGATCAACTTTTTTTACTTTAATGAAGGCTAATCTAGGGTTCCAATGTTCTTGAAATTGCTGTTGTGTACATCTGAACGTAAACTTGACTTGGATTTTCAGTTGAGTTTTTTTAATCGTTATGTCATATATAAGTGTTATATTTGATGAAAACTAATTAAAGCATGTTTGACCAGATTCACTTTATAGATTCTGAATGCTGCAAATTTTATTACATAGGATCGGCCATGTATTTCTTCAACAGAAGATACTCCTAACAGTAAAAAGATCCCTAGCAGAAGCATGGACTTGATTACTAATACGAGTTTGTAAAGCAGATAAATGAAAGAAAAAACAATAAACTTCCTAATGCGCAGTATGCAATCAAACACATCTCAAACTCGACACTTGATCGACGAACCAATCTCCCTTTAGTTAACTTAACTGATAAATCAAACAGGAAGTTATATTTTAATGCCCATAATTTATGTTACAAGTAAATAATGAAATAACATTGCGTATCTGCAGAAAGAGCAAAATCAAATCAGAATAAGACCGATGGACCTTAAAAGTCTGATGTTATTCTGTCATTTTCTTCCTTTTTATCTTGTGTATCCCCTCATTGCTGTTGGCATCTCCCTCTCGCTCTGACTCCTCTCCCTCTCCCTTCTCCTCCTATCCACTCTCCTTTCATCGTCTACGGAATCAGAAGATACATGGCTTTGCCTTTTACTCTTAGCTCTCCCTCCATCGGAACGGTGAAACCCAAGGCTCTCCCTCTTCCTCTCACTCCTTTTCCAATCCACTCTCCTTCCATCGTCGTCGGATTCAGAAAATACATGGCTTTGCCTTTTACTCTTAGCTCTCCCTCCATCGGAACTATGAAAGACAAGACTCTCCCTCTTCCTCTCACTCCTTTTCCTCTCCACTCTCCTTCCATCGTCTTCGGAATCCGAAGATACAAGGCTTTGCCTTCTACTCTTAGCTCTCCCTCCATCAGAACGGTGAAACACAAAACTCTCCCTCTTCCTCTCACTCCTTTTCCTCTCCATTCTCTTTCCATTATCGTGGGAATCCGAAGATACAAGGCTTTGCCTTTTACTCTTAGCTCTCCCTCCATCAGAACTGTGAAACACAAAACTCTCCCTCTATCTCCTTTTCCTCCCCACTCTCCTTCCATTGCCATCAGAATCAGAAGATACATGCCTTCGCCTTCTACTCTTAGCTCTCCCTCCATTGGAACTATGAAAGACAAGACTATCCCTTTTCCTCTCACTCCTTTTCCTCTCCATTCTCTTTCCATCGTCGTCGGAATCCGAAGATACAAGGCTTTTCCTTTTAATCTTAGCTCTCCCTCCATCAGAACTGTGAAACAAAAAACTCTCCCTCTCTCTCCTTTTCCTCCCCACTCTCCTTCCATTGCCATCGGAATCAGACGATACATGTCTTCGCCTTTTTCTCTTAGCTCTCACTCCATCGGAACTGTGAAACACGAGGCTCTCACTCTTCCTCCTTTTCCACCCCACTCTCCTTCGGTAGTCATCGAAATCAGAAGATACAAGGATTTTCCTTTTATTCTTAGCTCTCCCTCCATCGAAACTATGATACACAAGGCTCTCCATCTCCCCCCTTTTCCTCTCCACTCTCCTTTCATCGCCATCGGAATCAGAAGATACATGGATTGAACTTTTACTCTTAGCTCTCCCTCCATCGGAACTGTGAGACACAGGGCTCCCCCTTCTACTCTTCACGCTCCTCCCATCACCATCGGGAGATATCACATTTTGCCTTTTTCTCTTCATTCTCCCCTCATTACAATTACCATTGCCATGTGGAGATACAAGGCTCCTGACAAATACATGGTCATTATAACTAGAATCAAATTCCGAATTTGTGGATAACCGGATATGAGCATTTGCAATATGCTCGTAATGTCCATGGTAAATTTCGTGGGGACGTTCAATGGTTCGCACCAATACTAGAGCACGTGAACCTTCTTCTAACAGCCATATGTGAACACCTCCATACATGAATTCTGAAGGGGGATTGTAATACATCGTTGTTTTGTTCGCTTCATAACCAGGTGGCGGTAACTCTCGTTCCCAAGACTCTTGTACATTGTAGTTTCTCATTACCCATATCTCCATTTCCTTGTTTTTCCTTAAGTTGTTATCTGGTCGAGGAAAGATGCATAGATGGTTTTTCATAGTCCCCAAAGTCCACAAGTCATATTGATCATCCAATTTTGGTAGGGGGATTTCTTTAAAAACCTCTTTGCATAAATCAAAAGAAACAATTCTTGATGGCTTATACCAATCGATCCAATGAATCGCCCCATTGCATAGGATACCATCCCCTTCTAAATAATCATAATCATAAGATACACCAACTGATCTCCAAATATTTGTCTTCAATTCTAACACGTCAAACATAAGGCCAGCATCATTAGGTAGAAACTTGTATCCTATTACAACCTTGAAATCATCTATAGATGAATCATAACCAAAACCTGACGCATATACATTATACTCACCATAAACGTCTTCTTGAGGAAGTTCTCTTAGTTCTTTCACCTCACGGTAGAGGGATTAACAACTAAAAATCGGTTGAGTGATGACGTGATATGCATACAAGACCATTAGAAGAACCAACAAGTTTACTAGTAGGGGAAACGATGATTCTTGTATCTCCAATTTCATTAGTATTCTTAATGAGAGTGTAGTTAAGCTGAGATTTAACAAAATGAGGACTCGAGATTAAGGAATTCCATGACTTACATACACTTTTGCATCGGAAGAGATCCTTAACTTGCGATCTTACGAGTATCTCTTCATGAATATCAAGACCAAGCTCTTTCAATGAAACCATAGCTTAGCTCTAGACTAATCGTAGCTAGGTTTGGCTTATTTTTTTTTAACGGCAGCTAGGTTTGGAATTGAATGAATAAAAAACATTCGACATCTCCTTTTATACATTCACATTGTCGGTTAATTCTTACTTAATGGGCCTACTGTATCGTAATGATATAATGATCGTACTTTTTTTTTTACCTATTGTAATGGGCCTTAGTGGGAGACCGGGTTCTCTTTAAACTTTGTGACCTTACTTAATTTTAACAAGAGTCACAATACAATTGGTTAAAATGTAAATTTTTATCTCGGCATGCTTAAATTTGTTTTGTGCATTCACAAGATTGTTTAATAAGATTTGTTAATAACATAATATAAATCTTTTATACTTACATAGTTATAATATCCGTGTATGAGCGAGTTTTTACATTAATATTTTATTATGTATTAATATCAACTAAGATTTTTTTTATAGATTTTCGTTGCACGAATTACTTTAGTTGTTCTAATTTGGAGTTGAAGTTGATGTTAATTAACACTGTGCATGTTGAGTAGCACGCAATAACTCTAGCTAGAAAATTGTTTTTCCGCATAACTTCAAAGTAGAATTACATGCATTGTTGTTGTATGTACAATCTGATGTAATTTTTTCAGTTTCAGCTGACAGTAACTTGTGTGGTTGTGCGTTCATTTTGTCAGCCAAAGGTCGAAAACCATGGTTACCCGAAAGAAAAAATTTGTCAGAAAAAAATAAATAAATAAAATAAAGACGATGTCTTATAAAGAAAAATAGAATGATTTGTGCATTCATTTATATATCAAAGTAACGCGTGCTTTCATTTTAAAATTTTACAATTAATATATATATATATAGGATCACCTTCAATGTAGAACCAATATTTTGTACAAAACTTTACAGAACCATTTAAACCAATAAAAACTAGTGCAATACCCGTGCTTTGCTCGGGTAAACGTTTTAATAAATAACTTATTGTGTTAAAGTTTATTGAACATGAATTTGAAATAATACTAACTAAATTATAGTTTTTATAGGTAACAACAAATTTTAGATATCAATTTAGTACCAAGAGCAAATAATGTTAAAGTGTGCTTTTATAACATCTCACAAAGTGTAAGCTTAATAACCTTTGCATGAACCGTTCACGTTTTGAAAGCATTAGGGTGAAGGCTGAGAATACGTAACAAACTTTCTCAAATATACCGAAGTACGTAACATACAAATTTTATTATTTATGTACGTAAATAGCTTTCAAATTTTGTTTAATGTACGTAATATTGACAGTTACCAAATTTTAAAGTTACAACATTGTTCCCTGTCGTTTGCATTCACTTTCACCGTTAGTCATTTGACATTTTTTCACTTAAAAAAATTACAGTAACGGTCCTTGTAGTTTAATTTGACTTTCACCATTAGTCCTTTGTCTTTCATCTTTTTTATACACATTTTTTACGCATTTTTATACACAATTTTTTACATATTTTTATACACGTTTTTTACACACGTTTTTATATACATTTTTTACACATTTTTATACACGTTGTTTACATGTTTTTATACATGTTTTTATACACGTTTTTATTTATGTACGTTTTTATACACTTTTTATACACATTTTATACACATTTTTGACACATTTTTATACACGGGTTTATGTACGTTTTTTATACACTTTTTATACACGGTTTTATGCACCGTTTTTTATACGTTTTTACATGTTTTTATACACGATTTTACGCACGGTTTTATATACACGTAAAAAACGTATATAAAAACGTGTGTAAAAACGTTTTTACACACGCTTTTATATACGTTTTTTACATGTTTTTATACACGCTTTTACGCACGGTTTTATATACACATAAAAAGCGTATATAAAAACGTTTTTTACACACGTTTTTATATACGTTTTTTACGTGTATAAAAACATGTGTAAAAAACGTGTATAAAAACATGTGTAAAAAATGTGTATAAAAACATGTGTAAAAAACGTATATAAAAACGTGTGCAAAAACGTTTTTTACACACGTTTTTATATATGTTTTTTACGTGTATATAAAACCGTGCGTAAAATCGTGTAAAAAACGTATATAAAACCGTGTATAAAAACATGTAAAAAGCGTATATAAAACCGTGCGTAAAATCGTGTATAAAAACATGTAAAAAACTTATATAAAAACGTGTGTAAAAAACGTGTATTAAAACATGTAAAAAACGTATATAAAAACGTGTGTAAAAAACGTGTATAAAAACATGTAAAAAACGTATATAAAAACGTATATAAAAAACGTGTATAAAAACATGTAAAAACGTATAAAAAACGGTACATAAAACCGTGTATAAAAAGTGTATAAAAAATGTACATAAAACCGTGTATAAAAATCTGTAAAAAATGTGTATAATAACGTGTAAAAATGTATATAAAAACGTGTGTAAAAAACGTGTATAAAAATATGTAAAAAAATGTGTATAAAAACGCGTAAAAAACGTATATAAAAAATATGAAAGACAAAGGACTAATGGTGAAAGTCAAAGCAAACTACAAGGACCGTTACTGTAATTTTTTTAAGTGAAAAAATGTCAAATGACTAACGGTGAAAGTGAATGCAAACGACAGGGACAAATGTTGTAACTTTAAAACTTGATAACCTGTCAATATTACGTACATTGAATTAAATTTGAAAGTATATTACGTACATAAATAATAAAATTTGTATGTTACATACTTCGTTATATTTGAGAAAGTTTGTTAGGTATTCTCAGCCTTCACCCAAAGCATTACCAACTCAACCAAGAAGGTCACTGAATTTTGCGTGTCATTAGCAAAGACGTCTTCTTAATTTTGTACTAATATGTATCTCACATGAAGCAGTTTGTACCATCCATTTCTCGTTCGTCAACAATGTAGCCGCATGGACATAACACATCATTAGAGAAAATAATACATATCAAGTGATGATATTCTAAAGCCTTGACAAAAGAAGATTTAATTGAACATATGTTAATAGGACCGCCATAAAAAAAAATAATAATAAATAAATAAAGTATTAATTAGGACCGCCATAAGAAATTTACACACGCAACAAAAGAAGATTTAATTGAACATATGGTAATAGGTAGGAATATGTGAACACTCACTAGTATGTTAATTACGAATATAATTGTGAAATTTGAAATTGGAAGCAAAATTCAAGAGATCGTAGTCTTAGTTGTTGACTATGAGTGTTCTGCTACTACTTTTTCTAGTCACGTTTTGTTATCTTGTAAACTAACTTTACGTTTTAAAAGGAACAATTATGACGGCTAAGATGAAAAGTAAATTTGATCGAATGGACATGAATAACTTAAAACTAAATGACCGGCAACAATAGAATAGTAATTTAGTATTGTTAGATATTTCTATTTAAATAAAAAGAGTATAATAGTAAAACACATTTTCACCTTTATTTTCTTTTCTTTTTTTTTATTAAAAAAGGTTTTTTTTCCCTAAATTTTCAAAATTATAAAAATAAATTTTTTTATTTTATATATGTTTTTTTAAACATACATGTTTATAACATGCATAATTTCAAAAAAAACTTATGCATATGTGTTTCTTTTAGATATTGTAAATTTACATACGTTTCTTGCCTGCTTTTGCAGTATACTTTAATCTTTGAAATTTGTAACCAAAAACACGAATATATACATGTAACCTCTAAATTTATAACAAACCAATACATAAATAGTATACACAAAATTTGATATAAAATAAAATACAATTTAAATACAAATGAATCTTGTTAAATATAGATGTGCATGTCATTTAAAAACATGTGTGCGCTCTTTTCAAGAATATAGGTGCACGGTTCACTTTCTCATCAAATTCGTTAGAACATATAGATGTGCACGTCATTAAAAAACATGTGTGCACTCTTTCAAGAACATATGTACACTCTTCCAAGAACATATATGCCCATTGCGCTTTTTCGTCAAATTCATTAGAACATATGTGCCCGTCTTCCAAAAAATATATGCACGACATAATCTTGCTTTAACAACACATTGAAGAGAATATACATGATTATTTTAACATCATGTTGTTTATAATTGATCTAAATGTCACATAAAACAATAACAGAAAACATGAAAAAAATTGCTTAGATACGCTTATGATCACAAGCTCTAAGAAATATAAAATCACAAATATTAGATTTACTAGCATCACACCATAAAAGAATTAGCTTTGTATCCCAGTAACATATATGCTTCAAATCATATTCAAACAAGGAAAAACATGGGGTTGCATTTTTTAGTAGTGCAGGTCTAACACCAACAGAATAGTGAGAATACCAAGAATGCGTCTACCATTTTATAACAGATGGTAAAAATTATGACATAGTTAACCAATAAAATATGACAACGAGGACATTTTTGAAAAACCATCTCTCCCATGGATGAACAATCAATCCGTAAGGCCTATCATCCCTCTTTCTCTATCTTCCTATTTTTAGTTGTTTTGCTTTTAATCAATCAAATGCAATTTGCTACTCGATTTCACAGTAGAAAAAAGATGAAAGAGCCCTTGTATGTCCTTCATTTCGTATACGATATTGGAAATCAAAAGCTCACAAAGAACAATTTATACATTCATTTTTCCATACAAATGCAAAAGAAACGTGAATCAAAATGCATTGCATCTTTGCACTCAGTTAGAAACACAAGTAAAGATCACATACCATAATGCTGTTGTATTTATCCTTCTTGGTGTAAATCGATAAAACGTAAACCATCTATTCCAAAAAAGGATAAGTGAAGTAACATCAATACAATATGCGACAATAGAAAAGAAGGATTTTTCTCATGGTGGTTGTTTTTGCCTATATAAAGATGACAATTAGGTTTTTATTATGGGAATTGTGTACGATATCTGATTGTTAAATAAAATAAGTTAATTAAGTAACATCCATACAATATAACACCCCATAAAAAATAAAGATGCAAATACTGACTAGTGTAAAAATTATGAGGAAAGTGATTGTTATAAAGTTCCAACTGATTAGTAGAACACAACTGCCCACCTTCCCCATGTCACATCTTTTTTGCAGAGATTTATTTTTATCAAAGTGCATATATTTTAGCACAACTCGATACACACATATCACTGCTTGATTATATTTTTCTTAGTAAATTGCAAAAATCGTCTTTAAAGTTTGGCCAAATTGCAAGTTTCGTCTCAGACGTTTAGAAAGTGCAAGGATCGTACCTGTGGGAAACATTTGGGGCAAAAATCATCCCTGGCCAACAAAAAATGACTAAAATGCCGTTTCTAAACGTTTGGGACGAAACTTGCAATTTGGCCAAACTTTAAGGACGATTTTTGCAATTTACTCTTTTCTACATTATTTTCAGTTTTCTTACATAAATGATCCAAGTGTTGTACAAAGTTGTACAATGTTAGTCCCGAAGGGTTTTTTTTTTAACCATCACCACCCACCACGACCCACTACCACCGCCACCCACCACCACCACCATCTCCACCCCACCACCGTCACCCACTACCACCACCACCATCCATCACCACTCACACCACCACCGCCACCCACTACCACAACCCCATCCACCACCACCACCCACCACCCCACCCACCCACTACCACTACCACAACCCCATCCATCACCACTCACGACCGCCACCCACCACCATTGCCACCCCACCACCGCCACCTATTACCACCATCACCATCGCCCGCCACCGCCACTGACCACACCACCATCGCCACCCTACCACCTTCAACCAATACCACAACCCCATCCACCACCACCCACCACCACCGCCGCCACCACCCACCAACGCAATGGTGAGTGGCGGTGGTGGTGTGCGTGGTGGTGGATGAGTGTAGTAGTGGTGGCGGTGGTGGGGTGAAGATGGTGGTGGCGTGGCGGTGGTAGTGGTGACGGTGGTGGGGTGAAGATGGTGGTGGTGGTGGTGGCGTGGCGGTGGTAGTGGTAGGCGGTGGTGGTGGTAGTGGTGGTGGATGGGTTGTAGTAGTAGTAGTTGATGGCGGTGGTGGTTTTGGGTGGTGGTGGATAGGGTTGTGGTAGTGAGTGACGGTGATGGCTATGAGTGGTGGTGGATGGGGGTGTTGGTAGTGGGTGACGATAGTGGGGCGGAGATGGTGGTGGTGGCGGGTGGCGGTGGTAGTGGGTCACGATGGGTGACGATGGTTAAAAGAAAATCGGACTAACATTGTAAAACTTTGTACAACACATGGATCATTTATGTAAGAAAAATGAAAATAATATAGAAAAAAGAGTAAATTGAAAAAATCGTCCTTAAAGTTTGGCCTAATTGCAAGTTTCGTCCCAAATTGTTTAGAAAGGGCATTTAGTCATTTTTGTTGGCTGTATCTAAGCAGACGATTTTGCCCCCAAAAGTTTCCATCATTCCCAAAACACCCTAAAACAACCAAATAAAACACACAAACTACTTCCACAACAGGATGATCCTTGCACTTTCTAAATCCATGATCAACGTTTGGGACGAAACTTGCAATTTGGCCAAACTTTAAGGACGATTTTGCAATTTACTCTAAAAGTTTTTGGTATGTTGGTTGCTTTACAAATCAAGTAAAATGAGCATATATATTCTTTCTCTTGTCATATCATAAGCAAATGAGGAACTCTTAGCATCCGGTTTTGATATTTTCATGCCATTTTCCAAATACTTATCCAAAGAACTCCATAAACCACTTTCCCGACTTTGTTCCAATTTGTTGCCCTAGTTTGATAGTATCATTCAGACATCCCATTTTACCGTTTTGGTCAACTCCAGATGATCTTGTGTGCTTTCCTAAAGCTGCTGACTTTTGTACCCTTTTTGGAAATGAAGAAATGGATTTGTGCAAAGTGGAACTTCTCACAGAGTACAGTTGAGTCGATTCATTGACTTTTGTTGACTTTTGGGGTCGTTTCTTCTTTCTTAGTTGTTTCGATTCTTTGCTTTGATTGATATAATGTCGGCTATGGCTTGAACAAGTTGGTTATGAAACTCAAGAAAATTATCAAAGCAGTCTCTTGGATCATCGGTGTTAGGCGACTTGGTTAAGTGGCCCAAGTTGGGGAAACCAAAAAGCGAAATTTCGATGATATTGTATGTGTATGTGAGTGTCTTCTGAGTTATGTTTTTGTTATGTGATATATTTGTAATTGATGATGAAAATGTTAGCTACCGCAAAGGTCCGATATAAGTTTGTTAATTGAAGCTAATCTTTGATGTAACACACGACCATCTTGTGGAAGTGTTAAAGAAACCAAAGCGAGTTGGAGTTAGGAAGGCGAGAGAGGCGGTGTCTAGGTTTCTATAGTGCGGGCTGTTTCTAGTATAATTACCCGCAGCGTTAAAGCATTCTGTGCGAAGTGGGTTGAGCTAACGTGATGGTATTTAATAAATATAGGAAAATAAACAAGAACGCGAATGGTAGTTTCCCGGTGAGTATGAACATGTTTAGTTGCTAGAAAGGAAAATTTTTCGAACAACTGGGTGGTAATGAAAGAGTCATGAGAATAGTGTTGGAATTAGATATCAAGACATTCATATAAATAATCACAAAACATCAAAGTAATATTGCGGAAGCGTATAAGGATGTATTAACGAATAATTAATTAACATAAAGAATATGCGTACCTTTGTTGATTCTAGCCGAACAAGAATCAAATCCACAAACTAACAGCGGATGAACCCTAATTTGATTTAGTTAGGATTATATGAATTACCCTCACCGTTTTGTAATTCAATCCAAGATAATAACAAAGTATGTTATTACTAAGTTCTTGTACACACGTACTAAACCGAATTAAAGTACCGCTAGTTTTATCAAACAAATAACTTGTATTGTGGAAAAGCTTTGGATCGACCCTAATGGAGGTGTCGACGGTTTGGAGACAAAAACACACAAAACAATTTTAGGGTTTAGCTTATGAGCACAAGAGATGGAAAAACAAGACCCCTAGCCTTGTATATATACCCAAGTAAACTTGGTGAACAAGTTGTGGTTTGTTTCCTTTTCTTGATGGCCGATCGGTTTGGGATCCCTTAAGGGATTCGGAACCTTCAACTTTGCAATTTGATCCTTTTCCATAAACATTTAACGACCGTTAGTCCATTACATTAATTACTTAACGTCCGTTAGTTATTTTGTTTAATAAATAAATAAATATAACATTTTATATTTAATTATTAACTTTAAATTCTCATACGTAAAGTGTGCAATCCCAAAGTCTCGAGTTCGATCCTAACTCACGTCTACTAATTTATATCCATAAAACCAACACTCCCACTTGGATATATCTTAATAGAGTGATCACATTCGGTTAGCGTCTAGCAACACTTCGATGCCTCTAGTACAACTCGAGCAAGGCTCTGGAAAACCTTTTAATGATTTCTCATTATTATTATCCTTTTGTTTCTAATACCACGTTAAATAAAGATATGGAATTAAGTCATTCTTTATATAACTATTACATTTCTCGTTTGTAAGTGATTGACCAAGATTACCGAATCATCTAAACATATTTAGGGAGATTTGGAGTGCGGCCGCATACATCTTGTCAACCCTACGAGGGCCAATGATATAAACTCCAAATAAATTTGAAGGAACAAATTCTATTTTGACTACAAGAATAACCCACAAACTTTGTAACATTTAAAGAACAACCCTTATGACTACCGATTCGTATAGCGTTAAGTTGCTCCACGAAATGCACTACATTTATGACACTTATCCGGTATCTCAAGTCGGGGATAACTATTCATAATTTACTTATAACAATATCCACAAAGTAAATTATGTAGTTGGGATAAGTCCTATATTCAATTCATTGAATATCATCGAAATGGTATGCATTCTCATCAATATACTTTCAAGTATATTCTACCACATCTCTCGGTTGTCTTAGTTTAATGATACTCCCATATCATTAATCGACAACGGACATTTAAAATAACTTAGTTATTCTGGATTAAACATGCAAATATAGGACAACAATATTATAAATGAAAATAAACATAATCCAAACTTTATTTCATTAAAATAATAAATGTTTTACAATATCCTTTATCCAAATACTAATCACGCTTATGCATGAAACTATTAGCTAAACGAAGTCCAATTCCATTGGCAAGTCCTACAAGCTTGTCTTTAGCTAAAGCCTTAGTGAGCGGGTCACTAAGTTATCATCTCGTGTGAACTTTCGTGAGATTTATTTCACCTTCTGGACTTGTTCCCGAACATAGTGATACTTAGTAGAAAATGTCGGTGCCCTTCATGACTCGGGTTCATTGGCAAATATGATTGCGTGAAATTGTCACAATACATATCAATAGGTGATTCAATTGAAGGCATAACACCAAGCCACGAAATGAATTTCCTAATCAAAACGACCTCCATTGCGCCTTCCAAGCAGCTATGTATTAAACCTCATTGCGGACATCGCAATCGTGAGTGCCTTCTTGCTCTTCCATCAATCGCTCCTCCATTGATGACAAAGACATAACCCGTCTCGAGACTTCGTATCATCTTTATCACATTGCGGGACGCATCACAAGTAACTGTAACACCAAGCTCGTATGCGGATTTCCACCATACACCAAAAACATATCTTTAGTATTTACGAGATACTTGAATATGCTTAATGAAGAATCCGTGAAGATTACCCGGATTACATGATATCGACCGTCATGTTTTGAGCGAACGCCACATCGGCCTTGTACATCTCACGGCATACATAATAGATCCTCTGTACCAAGCATAAGGAACTTTACGCATCGTGCCACCTCGGCGGTGTTGAAGCACACATATCGCTACATAAGCCATGCTTCACTTCCATCGGCAAATATCCTTTCTTGGAATTTTGCATCACGAATCTCTTCAATATTTTATCAATGTAAGCGCTTTGACTTAAACCAATTAACCGCTTTGACCTATCTCGGTAGATCTTAATTCCCGAATGTATGCGACTTCTCCTAAATCCTTCATGGAAAAACACTTCCCAAGATATGCCTTAACATTTTGCATGCTTGGAATGTCTTTTCCATAATTAATATGTCATCGACATAAAGAATTAGGAAAATTACATCACTCCCACTAACTTTGTGATATACACATGGCTCATCAAGATTTTGAACAAATCCATACCTTTTGATTTCTTCATCAAATCTCTTATTCCATTGCCTTGATGCTTGCTTCAATCCATAAATGGACCTTTGAAGTTTGCATACACGGTTTGGAAATTGTGGATTCACGAACCCCTCGAGTTGCTTCATATAGATGTCTTCATCTAGCGACCATTTAAGAAGCGGTTTTGACATCCATTTGCCATATCTCATAGTCATAGTATGTTGCTATAGCTATGAGAATTCTAATAGCTCTAATGTCCGCTACTGGGAGAAAAGGTCTCCTCGTAATCAATGCCATAAGTTTGAGTAAAACCTTGCGCAACTAGACGAGCTTTATAGGCGTGTACATTGCCATCCATGTCGGTCTTAATCTTATAGAACCACTTACTCCCAACCACAGAGGCGTTTGGAGGTAAGTCAACCTCTACCAGACTTCATTTTCTCTCATGGATTGCATTTCCCATTCATTGCAACCCGCCATTTAGCCTTGTCGGGACTTGCCATGGCGACTTTATAACTAGTAGGCTCTCCAAGATCTCTAACATAGTTTCCTCAACCTCTACGTTAAGACATAGGCGTTCGGTGCACGTATATTCCTTACGGATCTGACGGAATCACTTCAACCGGTGGAGGACCCGGACTATCGGGTTCTCACCGAAGCACGTTAGTGTTTTCGGTAATGCATCTTCATGATCATCATCGGATCATAAACTCTCCCATCGAATTCTTGAGATACGAGATCTCTTTCAAGAAAATCTCCATACCTAGCAACAATTACTTTATTATCAGTTGGATAGTAAAAGTAGTAACCCATAGTTTCCTTAGGGTATCCTACGAAGATACACTTTACGGATCTTTGTTGGAGTTTATCTCATTGAGTCACGTCTAACATACGCCTCATGACCCCGGACCTTTAAATAAGACGGGTTAGGAGCTTTACCATGCCATATTTCATATGGTGTCTTATCAACCTTCTTTGTGGGAACCATATTTAGAATCTGAACAATGATTCTAAAGCATAATCCCAAAAGGATAAAGGTAGAGTGGTAAGATTAAACATAGATCGTATCATGTCCAACAATGTACGATTTCTTCTCTCGAGATACACCATTTTGTTGTGGAGTATATGGAGAGTGAGATTCTGGACAATTCCATTCTCGCCTAAGTAATCTTTAAACTCTTGGCTTAGATACTCGCCTCCTCTATCGGATCGAAGAGCTTTAATCTTCTTTCCCAATTGCGGTTCTACTTGACTTTGAAAACCTTAAATGTTTCAAACACCTCATGTTTATGCTTAAGTAAATAAACATAACCATAACGGCTGAAATCATCAAGAAAGGTTAAGTAGCTAGCACCTCTCTTTGACACATGTCTAAGTGGTCCACACACATCAGTATGAATAAGACCAAGTAGATCCGAAGCCCTCTCCATATTGCTATGAAAAGGTTTCTTAGTCATCTTCCAGATATGCATGACTCACATTTATCAAATGATTCATCATTTATATTTTGCAAAAGCCCTTCTTGTTGCGACTTATGCATGCGAGCCTTGCCTATATGAGCAAGTCGACAATGCCAAAGATAAGAAGAATTCAAGTCTAACTTTATCTTCTTGTTAATGCTAAACATTGAATTATTATTATTGTTAGATACATTTCCAATCATATCAATTTCAAACACACCATTCACGATGGTGCTTTAAAATAAAATACACCATTTAAAGAAACATCAATTCCATTATGTGAAATAGTATGAGTAAAACCATCATCCAACAAAGCGAAAAGGAAACAACACCTCTAATTATAGAAGGTGCATAATGACAATTGTTTAATAACGATTACTAAGCCGAAGGCAATACTAAACTAAACGTTCCTATGGCTTCAACAGTGCATATGCGCCATTTCCCGCGTGCAGATATTGCTCCCATAGGCAAGCTTCCTTTCCACTCTAAACCCTGCGATTGTATTACAAATGTGAATACCACACCCGTATCATATACCGAGAATTATTATGATTTAGAGTAAATAATTCAATGACAAATAAATTACACAAGAACCGGCGCCGAGGACCCGGCATTCATCTTATTTGTCCGCATTCATCAAGATAGAAACACGGTTTCTCTTCCAATGCCCAACTGTCTTGCAATGGTGGCATGCTTGATCCTTTTAGGATTATCCTTCCTAGGAGTAGGGTTCTTCTTGGGTTGAGGTTGATAGGCCATCACTGTTTGCCTTTGTCAACCTTTCCTTACCCTTCCCTTCTTGTTGTTCGTGATGCTGCGGTTTTGGCTTATTAATTCTTCCACCACGAATAGCAAGTACACGGGCGGTAGGAACCTTTGAGGCAACCCTTTCTCATAATCAATGAGCAATGCGTGTAGGTCGATGCTTGTCTTCCCACGCAGCGCATATTGAAATTCGACAAAACCATTAAAATCCTTGTTAAGGGATCGATTAATCGATTCACGCCCATGTCATCTTCATAAGTTTTGCCAAGTGCTTTTAGTGGTCCATGTAACCTTTCATTTCCGGACGCGAGCACTTACGGGTTTACCCTCTCACCCTACATACCTGTGTAGCGCGTCGGTCAAGTCATAAATCTCGACGGTGGTTTCTCAAACATAGTTCAAGTTCATTGAGCATATTATATGGGAAATAATGTTCGAATCGCTTTTGAAGAGCGATTCCATTGTTCCCAACATAAGACAAGCCACATCATTATGACGCTTATACTCAAATTTCCACTCGTCCTTTTGAGCTTGAGTAGCTTCAGGACCAGTTGGTTCGGCGGGGCAAGGTTCATAAAGATATTTCATACGGTCGGCAACTCTACTGACAATTCTCAAAGAGCGGTGCCAATCATTGAAATTCTTAGAGCCGATCAATTTTCTCGATCAAAAAGCTTTTGAGCGAGAATTTAGAAGCGATGTTAGTGTTATCGGTGTTTTGAGCCATTTCTGAGTAAAAAGTTCAAGTATTAGTATTTTCGATAATACACTTTTCAAGAAAATAAATATACCCAACGGTAATATAAACATATAACCATATAATTTTCTCGAAAACTAGGATCCAAATTATCATAGGTTCATCACATCGCTTGATCCGCTAGCAACGAACATATAATAAGGTAATCTGTCGAACATTAATTGGCAAACAATTTCCAACTCCTAGATCATTATGGGATTTATAGTTTCCAACGCTATTGCAAATATAAACATGTTTCATCCATCTTATGCCATTGAGTCCAGTCTCACTTCCTACTCAACTTAAGTGTCTAACTTAAAAAGCGCAAATATGTCCATGTAAGGTCCGACTTTACATAGAGATTTACCTCTCCATTACAATCTACGCCAAGTCTTGTCATGGCGTAAATTGCAACTTCAAGTGTTCTTTTAATTAGATGGCATTTTCTTAATTTTAAAAGGGTATTCGTTTTGATTTTATGTGGTCAAATCAAATATGTACAAAGATGTCATGCATTCATCTTGTAGCATAATTTTAATAAAAACTTTTATTACCAATTCATAAAGATCAAATTATCAAAGTTTTGATTGAGGTATGGGTTCACCAATCAAGGAATTTAGTATTAATTATCATCCATTATACCGTACTTTTGCATAAGTGTAAACACTTAGTGTTTCGGATAATTACCACCGAAGTGGCGCATGGAATTAAAACTAATTCGCCCTTAAGATGAGCTTGCACATTATATGGCTTACTAAGTAGCTCCATTCGAACTTACAGGCGAGAGGACTGTGCAGCTAAAGCACAACCTAAGACATCCATTCGATGTGACTATCGCACTTCTTTAAACCCTTTTATTAGTTCATTCGAATGGGTGAGCCGTTCATCATTGTACCAAAGTCACCAATCAATTAAACTATTTTGACAACTTAACTCTTCCAAAACAATTAAATTTCGCCATTGTTTAGTCCGTATTATTTTTCTATTCAAAATTACCCTTTGCTTAAAAGCTGCCTAACATAATAAACAAACAAGTAATAAATAAAAATAAACTACTAAAAACAATGCGCATATAATAAACAATTTATACGTGTAAACAAGTAGCCACATGCAACTTATTCGATAAAATCCTATTAATAATCAATATCTAGGTTAAATTAATGTATATATTAATTTAGGGTTTCACTCCAGCAATAGAAAGTGAGCCATACATCGATGAATCGATTCGTAAACCCTTAATTAATTATACCAAATTGCACATAATTGATTCATTAATATATTAATTGGAGTCTTCCCCAATTCAAGATTTATCATAAATAAATATGTCTCAACAATTAAACAATATATCAAAGCAACTTATCCATGACTAACATGCATGTATAGTCATGGACATCATAACAATTATTCAAGTAAGTCACAAGATCGCATATAAAAATTCCATGACACATAACAAATTATTCATGAATTAATCACGTAATCAATATTAATTCTAGGTTTTAATAAGGTTAGCAAACAATTTTCAAAACCCTAAAAATTTATGTATATGTCGATTTAAAAAAATATGGTACGCCCAATTTAAAAAAAATTCACTAAAACATAAACAAACATAAACCCTAGATAAACATAGCAAACAACATACAAGTATTTGTTTTATTACGCGTTATGTAATTAATTACTCATTAAAACCAATGACTCGTGATGCCACCGTTGGAATTAGATATCAAGACATTCATATAAATAATCACAAAACATCAAAGTAATATTGCGGGCGTATAAGGATGTATTAACGAATAATTAATTAACATAAAGAATATGCGTACCTTTGTTGATTCTAGCCGAACAAGAATCAAATCCACAAACTAGCAACGGATGAACCTAATTTGATTTAGTTAGGATTATATGAATTACCCTTACCGTTTTGTAATTCAATCCAAGATAATAACAAAAGTATGTTATTACTAAGTTCTTGTACACGTACTAAACCGAATTAAAGTACCGCTAGTTTTATCAAACAAATAACTTGTATTGTGGAAAAGCTTTGGATCGACCCTAATGGAGGTGTCGACGGTTTTGGAGACAAAACACACACAAAACAATTTTAGGGTTTAGCTTATGAGCACAAGAGATGGAAAACAAGACCCCTAGCCTTGTATATATACCCAAGTAAACTTGGTGAACAAGTTGTGGTTTGTTTCCTTTTCTTGATGGCCGATCGGTTTGGGATCCCCTTAAGGGATTCCAGGAACCTTCCCAACTTTTGCAATTTGATCCTTTTCCATAAACATTTAACGACCGTTAGTCCATTACATTAATTACTTAACGTCCGTTAGTTATTTTGTTTAATAAATAAATAAATATAACATTTTATATTTAATTATTAACTTTAAATTCTCATACGTAAAGTGTGCAATCCCAAAGTCTCGAGTTCGATCCTAACTCACGTCTACTAATTTATATCCATAAAACCAACAAATAGAACATTTTTGCAAGTCAATATATATTGACGATTGCAGAGAAAAGTATGTATAGCCATAGAGTAATTGACACGATAATCCTCTTACGGTGGCCACACGTTTTTCTATTTTCCACTAGAGGTGAAATGCGGTCGTCCAAAACTATGATACTACTAATTTGAAAATATCTTGATACCCGGGTTAAGGTTTAGGATAAATTCCTGCAAGTGAAATACAACTTACAGTAATTAACAATGTGTAAAGCCAAGTATAAAAATGTGGCATATTTTGAGCCATGTAAATGTAAATAGGTCAGTTTGAGTGATATTTTTTCTCCAACGGGTCAAATAAACAAACGTGAAAAAATAAGGCTAAAATGATAACTGTAATTTGTAAAATACTACTTCGTGACGATATATTACACATCAGTTATTTAATTGGTTCAGTTCTGAAAAAGTGTTTGTCGGTCGTCCTAAACTGACCCACACAAAAAATTTACCCATTGTGACCCGATGATAGATATCTTTACATGGTTCGTAGAATATATACGGTCAAAATATGCACAATAATTCAACAAGGGCTAAACGTTGCTCCTTCTTCAAAGATTACGACATATAAAAAGTATATGCTTTTCTTAAAAATGTTAAACGAAACATATATATAAAGTACAAAGAGTAAGATAAAAATCATACTAGAGAGACCAAACAAGAGTGTTAGTGGCTGAAGCATTTCTAAGCGCCTCAAAGACAACTCTCTGTGCTTTTCTTGTTGTTGAACAGCTTCCTAATATCTCATTGTCATAAAAGTTAGACAAATCAAAGATAGTGAAATGCGAAACAATAATCCTTGAGGACTAGCTAGCAATTACCTTTCCGAGTATGCTAAGCTTTTGTGACAAACTACCGGATAAAATGGTTCTGAAAGATGAATCAGCTGATGGAGACTTAACTTTCAAACAACTAATGGGAGAAGACATTGCCCGTGAACTTGATGGCGTGACACTTTCCTTTTCCTATTATCATATAAATCAAAGGTGTAGCCCAAGAACTTCTTTTAGAAGCTGCAAATTTCAAACTGAATTCAAATTCTCCGAAGACCTCATTTTCACAGGCGTACACCAATCATCTATACCCTTTTTTAAATCACCAAATTTTGACTTCACATTCATATTCATAAACCCAGTTAACGGTTCAGGCGGACCACGTTCCAACTTCTCAACATGTATAAACTGACCTAGAGAGTCGAGCTGAATTTTAGGTTGATTTGATGTAGCAATTTCGAGTTGTAGAAGGTTGTTCTCTAGTTAATTGGTATCCTCCGATCCTAGGGTTTGCTTCACCATTGGCGATTCCAAGACATAAAACATTATTTTTTACTTGCACTATCGAGTTTGATCCTGTGATCATCCAAACAATATTTTCGTTTACCACAACTAGCTCAACTGACAGAATCGAGGGTCCCACTCGTGTGCTTAGCACATTTGTTGTTTTTGTATCCTTTCTACATTGTATTTGTACCTTTAGGCTTCTAGTGCCTTACTAGAAGCTCTTTTAGTTATTTACATATATTTTGCCGTTCAAAAAAAAAGGTGTACGGATGCAACTCTGGTAATATTTCTGGTTGCAGCCTCGGCGATGTAGGCTCAAGTAAAAGCATTGACTATATTAGATAAAACTAAAGAGCCAATATATATACATATGATCTTATCACATGATAGGTTACAACCATATAAGAAACCATCATACAGAAATTACTAATAAGCATTTCTTTAACACAGTCATGGATTGCATTTTAATATAAAATTCTTAAAACAAAGAAGAAGCAAAGTTCATAGCGCTAGTCATCCATAATATCAAACTTTACTCGATCAAGGAATCTAAGGATCTCCCTTGATTAATTGATAAATCAATTGGGAAGTTATTATAAGTGAATGCCAAATATTATCTTACACGTAAAGACTAGATAATAAAGTAACATCAGTAAAAAAAATTTGTAAACAAGTAGGGTTGGATCAGTTGGAAAACCCCTTGCCTCTCTACAAAAGGCCGGAGGTCAGGGGTTCGATCCTCACTCCCTACAAAAGGCCGGAGGTCCTTTCTACCTTTGGTAGAACTGGAAGCAGTCTCTCTACCTTAGGTAGGGGTAAGGCTGTCTACATCTTAACCTCCCCCATACACCGGAAACGGTATTGGGTACCCATAACCCGTGGAAGACGGCATTGGGCGTTACTTTACTTTACTTTTTAGTAAAAAAATTTGTAAAGGGTTTTAATCTTGGCCAATTAAATAGGGGTAAAGCATATATAACACAACACTTCTTCTCCTATAAAAGAAAACCACCGCTAACTACTAGATTACATTTGACTCGTAATGAAAACAAATATAAATTATCGTTTAAATTGACCTCGAAGATTAATGTCAAATGCGTCACATATTGCCAATTGTTCTTTGGTTAAATCAAAAACTTCATTCTCATAATCCTCAAACACGTCATAATCTTCATCCTCAAGTAAACTTGCATCACTGATATTGCCATCACCTCCGTCACCATCACCCATGCCATGAGGAGATACAAGGCTCTTCACGAATACGTGCTCATCATAATTATAATTACATTCCGAAATTGTAGATAACCGGATATGGGAATATTTAGAATCGAGAAGGACTCCTTCGGGACATTCAATGCTTCGCACCAATACAGGATGACGTGAACCTTCTTCTTCTAACAGCCATATGTGAACATGACGATTGAAGAAATCCTCTGGTGGAATGTAATGCATCATTATTTTGCGTGTATCGTAAGGTGGTGGTAACTTTCTTTCCCAAGACTCTTGTACATTGTAGCTTCTCATTACCCATATCTCAATATCCTCATTTTTCTTGCAGTTTACATTTGGACTAGCAAAGATGCATAGACAGTCTTTCATAGTTCCCAAATCCCAATCTGATCGACGCAATTTTGGCTGTGGATTTCTTTAAAGACCTCTTTGGATAAATCAAAAGAAACAATTACTTTCTTGTTATTTCGATCGTATACCAGTGAATCGCCCATTGCATAAGATACCATTCCAACATATTATCATAGCCCGATTCTACAGCAACTGATCTCCAAACGTTTGACTTCATTGTTAACACTTTAAAAGACAAATTTTTAATACGTTTATTAGAGAACCCTATTACAACCTTGAAATCATCTATGGATGAATCATAACCAAAACCCGACACCTCTTCTGTCTTAGATTTATACTCCTTAGGAGGATCTCTTAGTTCTTTCACCTCGCGAGTTGAGGGATTAAGGACTAAAAATTCAGTAACATAACGAGAGATGCATACAAGACCATTTGAAGAACCAACAACCTTGGATTCATCACTTCTCATTATCTTACAATTATCAACACAAAATCTAGTAGTAGTCAAAGCAGTAATTCTTATATCTCCTACTTTCTTTTTGACTGTGTAGTTAAGATGAGATTTAATAAAACGACAACTTGAGATTAAGGAATTCCATGACTTACATACACGTTTGTATCGGATGAGATCGCTAACTTGCAATCTTAGAAGTATCTCGTCATGAATTTTAAGACCAAGCTCTGTCATTGAAAGTACCTTAGCTTTAGACTAATCGATCGTAGCTAGGTTTGGTATTGAATGAATAAAAACGTACAGTACATCTCCTTTTATTCACTCATATTGTCGGTTAATTCTCTCTTACTTATAATAATGATATAAAAAATCGTATCTATTCTTTACCTATATTTTTTTCCTTCTTTTTATTTGGTATGTGCATAAGCTCCCACTTCATATTTGGTTGCATTATGGCTGTTCGGCTCACTAAAACCATACAAAAAATGTCCTTTAGGATAATTACATGTTGATGTCCATATCCTTTAATATTAGTTAGAGTTTCAATCTTATTAGAAGATTAGTTTAACATTTATCTGGTTGTACTAAGTCATTGATTGATTCGGTTAATAATACTTTGGGATTTTCTAACTTGTACCATGGTGACACAAGTTTAAAGACATAAAACAAAGTGAAATTGCCATATTTACATGTTAGTTAATATTAATAGTTTCTTTAATTAATAATGTTTACCAAATTTACCATTGTTTTATATGGAAATCAAGTTTTTTTTTAGGAAATTAATGTGTTTATTGAATACTTTAAACTTGTGCCACCATGGCACAAGTTAGAAAAACCCTAAAAGTTTTTATTCTCCTAAACATTTTTTTTTTTTTTGAAGCAACTTTATATATATAAAAAACGCTAGCAAGAAGCTAGAACGAACTTACAAAGAAATCAAAGAAGGGTTTTGACACCATCTATTCTCCTAAACTTGTACTTAGAACACGTTATCAACATGCTATTAAAGTAATTTTTGATCGAGGTAAATTTTAAACCATTCTTCGTATCTTGTTACACCATCAATAGTTTTGTTTGCTACTAGTAATTATTATATGATACATGCTTGCAATCTTTGATTACGACTTCATGTCGTTATTGATTTTTGATTTCTTATAAATATAACGAAACATACATATGTAGGGACGGAACCAGGACTAAATATTACCGGATGCACAAAAATTTCTGAACCGTAATATTAGAAACAAATTTCGGTGGACCCTGGGTGCATATAAGAAAAATCGATGTTTTTTTTCCAAAATTTAACACTGTATCAAAAAAATCCATGCGGTTCTCGGAACACCTGCGGGAACCCTTGGCTTCGTCCCAGTACATATGGCAGGGCTGAAATGACTCATAGACTAGTAAACAATAAGTAGATAAAATAAAGGGCTAATGTATTTAAAATGCATCTTACTTGTCACAAATTTCGTATATGTGTAACAAACTTTTAAAAATCGTCAATCTGGTGTATTTTTAGACCATTTTACCCCTCTCCAATAAAAGAAGTCTTAATAAATTGAAGAGTAAACTGGTCCGAACATACACCAAAGTGACGATTTTTAAAAGTTTAGTACTTGAATTTGCCAAAAAATATATATATATACACTACAACACAACAGGTCTTTAGCGACGGCCGTTTCCGTCGGAAATCCATCGGTATAAGTGGTTTCCGACGAATTTGTGACGAAAATAGTTGGTCGCTGAATCCTGGTCGGTAATTAGTATCTGCCGGAGATCTGTTGGAAACAGCGACAGACAGATGTGTCGGAATACTGTTGGTAATTTTTCTGTCGGAATCTGTCGGTAAGATTTACGTCGGAATTGTCGATAATAATTCCATCGAAATCCGTCGGTATCATCAGAGACGGTAAAGGGTCATATTACGCCGAAAATAGTTATCGAATATCATGGGAAAAGGTAAATAGTCTGGATGATTAAAAGCTCACAATTAAGCAATCCTTTATATAAAATAGCTTAGATGAAACCAAGAATATGAAGATCATTGAAAATTAAACATATCTATAAAGAAATGTAATCAATCATATCAAACATACAAGATAAAATTAGCGTATCTAATCCAAACATTCATAATGATATGACAATATCGCACCAATTTGAAATTAAAGGGTCACTAGCAAGCAGACGGCCACTCGCCTCGAGAACACGAACTCGGAGCCAATCCCCTGACATTGCGGTGTTTGAGCAAAGGCACGGTATTTGCGAATGTCGCGTCACTCACACTCCTTCGTGCAAATTTCATCGACTCCTCAAGTGAGCGACTTTTATCTCGGGTACCTTCTTCCATCCTCCTCCATAGCTTATGGATTCTCGCTTCTTCTCCTTTCCTTCTCAATATCCTGCATAATTGCAAAATTAATATATGTAACATTCCTCAATCCCATGAAATAAGTATCATAACATTTACAAGACACTTACTTTCTCTATGTTCTCACGAATGGCATACTTGCAAGCACGGTGGCATATCTCGGTGATATCGGCCACCACCGAAAGGATCAACTGATCAAGACGACCGGGCCTCAAGAGTGCGGGATCAATGATATCGAGCTGTTGGTAGCACCAATGATGAAGAGTCTTCTTGGCGATCATTCCATCCATCTCGATCAAAAGTTGGTTCGAACTCTATCAGTTGCACCTCCGCATCACCTTGATGCCCCTCTCTGTGAGGCATAATATAAAAACATTGTTAGTCGCCATAAAAGTAACAAGTAGTGCAACTACTACACCATAGCGAAATCAACAAACTGTGTTGCAACCTATACTTGAACTCTAGGAGCTCTGCAGTAGTCTTGTTATATCATGTTATAACCATTCGATACTATAATGTAGGTCATCGAGGTACATATGGAAACATGAGATTTTACCTTTACAAGTAGTGACTTTTCCAAGAATTTGAGAACACGATAACCCCATGGATTTCCTATCACCGCCAAATTCAAAAGTGGTAATCATGTGCCCGCTTTTACCAACGCATGAGAACGACCTTTATGTCACGGGATTATGAGAAAACAAGTTTTACCAAGGCTTGAGAAGAGTATCTTTGTGGCATACCCATAAGGTCATGGAACTTCTAGATGAACTAGAATCAAACCGAAGGAAGTCCCATTTTCTCAACAAGAACACCGCATGTAAATGACCCATTAGTGTCGGCTCAAAGCGTACATAAAACAAGACCGGGATCCGAGTAACTTGCATTGACAATTGCCATAACAAAACATTAAACAACTACAAATAACATAAAGCATAAATAAACATAGGCATATAAAAGTAAGGCAGAACACGAAAGACCCGTAAAACGGCTAATTTCCCAAATTATACACGCATCTCATCAAAGGTTTTTATTAAAGTTTCTCATGCATTAATATTTGATGACTACTATATGAAATCCATACAATAAAGAGCATGTGGCTACTGTCATCAAAGATACGAATTTCAGAATTTGGTAGTAGGCGGTGAAGTCTGTCACCTTCTTGTCAACTAGGTAATAACTGATCCCTGCCACTGCAGAGATGTGCAATAGCCATTAGTAGCCTATAAAAAGCTTCTTGAGCAGTAGCAACCAGCAATTAATAGGCGAGAATTAGTGTCGAGTGGCGAAAATTTAGTTGAGCAGATGGAAATAATATAGATGGTGAACTTTGGCGAGAATTAGTGTCGAGCTTTGATAGCATGAAGGCGTGAGTTGGTGTACAAAGTTCTTTGAATCAAGCAATCTCGGTTTCCATACAAGTGTCTCCACGGATAGTACTTACTCGACCCTCGTAACCTCAACCATCAATCAGTTATCATTATCTAAGAAAAACTATTTTAAGCTCAAACTTTAAGTTAATAAAGGTCACATAACTTAATTACACCGGCTGCCCTTGTTAAGAACAAATTTAGCTACACAATCTCACCAATTTCATATAGAAAATCCCATTACCATCCACATTTATTTATGACAACGTAAACATCAATCACTATATATCTTTTTATAGTACGCAATATTCAACTTCGGTCAGTGATCGATATTGAAGCTTACAGGAAGATCGGGGACATTGCAACAAAATTTCGAGATTTCGATGCCATCGTCGAGCGATGGCTAGATATGTGTAGAATAAAAATATCACTCATTTTCAAAACCATCACAAGTATTATCTATAAAAAGATGAATCTCTTGATATTTTAAGCTAAACGTATCCGGTAGGCAACACACATTTTTAGAAAAAAAAGGAAATCTAGCATATTCAGCGATTTTACTAAACATTATTAGGCGATTTGTTGTTCAATTTGTAGTATATCTACTCACATGGAAATCTAGCATCATATCGTAATCGATTTGACCTATGCAAGAACGACTTAGAATACAACTTTTACTTACTTACACAATGAAATTGATTACCCAATGCAAAAATAGCTTTGTTACTGTTTGTTCAAAATTGTTTTCCTAATAAACTCATACCATACACATTCATCCTAAACAAGTTAGCTCATAGGCGATAATCCTAATCATTGATCAAACAAAGCAAATTCCGCCCGTAAAGCATATCATATCTCAACCACTTGAAATTAGTAATATTTACGAAACAAATCATTACGACAATGATTTATCCGTTTAATTAATCAACTAATTAACATCGTCTTTACGCATATTCTAAAACAATCAACATCGGGCAAACAACAATGATTTATCCGTTTAAGCTTGAACGAAATTCATCATCCAAACACTCATGAAAACACATCGAATCAAACAAAATTAGGTCAAAATTAGCCAATCTCATAATGCTTTAAAATTTCATCATTCTAACAAATTCATCATCCAATCTCATAGCGGTTTAAAAATCAAAAAATTAGGTCAAAATTAGCCCACGATCATAAAGCAATTGAGAAAATTAACCAAAACAAATTGGGTAAAATTACGGAAAAGTGAATATACCACAACGGTTGTTGATGAACTGCGATTGGGGAAAAATTGGGGGAAAAGCTTTGAACTGCGATTGATATAAGTGTTGCTACTGCGATTGATATAACGGTTGTCGAATATTGATTTGAGAGAGAAAATGAAGCGATTGATATTACACTATTCTATTGAACTTGTGAATCTTTTAAATGCATTTAAAGTTTATCACATGATTCTAGGTGTTGAAATGGTGGGGTTTTTTTGAAATTGTAGATACAGTACTGTCAAAGTTTTGATAGGGATTTTATTACTTGAGAATGAGATGAGCAAAATATTTAAAATATATGTTTTGATATTGTGCGGTCAAAGTTTATAAAAACATAAGTTCTTGTTTATAATTTTAGTACAATAAAGATAACGAGTATAAGTAGGGTGTTATTCTGGTTGATTCGGTTGGGTTCGAGTCTATTCGGGTCAAGGCTCAGAAAAATATACCCGAATCCGATCTTGTTTAGAACTCGGGTCACTTAAGTCGGATCAATTCGGGTTCGTGTCAACTTGAGTCGGTCAGCTCGAGTTCGGGTCTAGGTCGTTTAAAAATTATACAATTTTGGTGTTTTACATACAAATTAGAAGGCAAAAAAATAAAACCCGGGTCACTCGGGTTGACCCGAACCCGAGTAAGAGACAAATTTTATACCTGAACCCGACCTTGTTTAGAACTTTGGTCAATTCGGGTTGACCCGAATATAATTTTGGACCCAATTAACCCGATTCGAAAAGCCATATTCGGATTCGGGTTCGGGTCTGATTCGAGTCGGTTCGGCTTTTATGACACCCCTAGGTATAAGTGTTTAAAATATTATGCACCCGTTTAAGCTTGTATATTTTGTTCTAAACCCTTCGCCAAATGACTATGCAAATACGATGCCCCTTTATCTTTCTTGTATGTATGAGAGCAACACAACATTCAAATTATAAAATTTAAATATTTCCGTCAGAAATTGGTCGGAAAATAAATAATCTTTAAATTTTTCCGACTGCTTAGCGACGGATAAATAGAGCTGTCAGTAACCCGTCGGAAAGTCGACACAATATAAGTAAAATACTGATCGATTTCCGATGAAAATAGTATTCCTCGAAAATCCGTCGAAATCTGTCTAAAATCCTCAAAAATTTGACCACAATATCAGTCGGTAATGTGTCGGAATTTCTTCAGTAATTAGCGACGGAAATGTTTCCGTCGGAAATTCCGTCAGTGAAAGTCCTTTTTCTAGTAGTGATATAAATAAATAAAAATAAATAAATAAAATATTACACAAATTTAAAATTTATGACAAGTAAGATACATTTTAAATACATTAACCCAAAAATAAAACAACAATGTTAGCATGATCTATGCATGTATTATATTGAAAGTCTTGCGAACATGCAATGTGTATACACTTTGTTAAATGTGTATAGCTTTTTTTAATAGTTTATGTCATCATCTACGTATAATGTGTATTCTCCTGTACATGGTATGATTTAGCCGAACATTATTATAAAAGAAAATCATAAATAATCGGGGTAATTGCATATGTACCCACTAAAACTTGCATATTTGCATATATATTCAAAACATGTTTAACTTGTATCGTACATCATGCATATAAAACTTGTATTTTAAGGAAATATGCAAGTTTTTAAGTTTTAGTGGATATATATGCAATTTTCTATAAATCATAATACATAGACTTTAACTATTATTGTATGCTAATAACAGAACAATTCATTTTTCATACAATTGTATTATATTCTCTTAGTAATTGTCAAAACGTGTGATATAAATTATTAGTGTTGGTGGATTTTTATAACTTTATGGTATAGTGGCACCCCTAAGATTGTCTATATGCTTAAATTTGCAGTGTATGAGTTAATAAACATTTCGTGGTTAGCATGTGTGATGTGTGTAACAAGTGTAGATATGAATCTTATATAAACACATATACGTGTGGAGTTTATGCATGTTTTAACATTATGGTGCATCAGATATACTAAGATTGTTATGGAACTTACGCCGCACATATATTATAGGATAATTCTCAGCATGAATAACTCTATGAGTGTTGCTCTAATGTATTGATTTTCCATACAACATTAACGAAACCTATAGAAAGTTGAGGATATATAATTACTAGAGTGACATTATTAATAAATCTATGTGATTTATATTTGGTTTGACTTGTTTATTCTATTAAGATACGTTCGCCTAGACAACAGACTTGTTTCGTCAGAATGATAAGAGTGCCACACTGCCACACTATTAGTTTCAATAATAATTTGTATTGATATCTTTTGTTATTCATTCAAAATCATCATTTTGTTGTGTATATATTCTGTAAATGGGCCCTTGTTATTACAAACAACCAAAGAAATATAAGGCGGTCAACCCAAGTAGTTTGTCTACCCAAGAGAGTCGAGCTGAATCTTAGGTTTGATGTCGCAATGTCGAATTGAAGAAGATTGTTCTATAGTTTGTGCCCTGTGATAACAACTGAAGTCCTAGGGTTCGCTTAACCATTGACGATTCCAAAACATAAAACATTATTGTTTACTTGCACTATCTAGTTTGATCCTCTGATCATCCACTACAAAAAAAATCAATATTTTGGCACGACATTCTCATGTCAAATTTCCAAAGCCTGTCGACCCAAAGACGAAAAGGCACGACATGTCGTGCTCGTGCCTCTTTGGTCGTACTTTTTCGGTTGACTCAAAATATTTTGGCACGACACATTATTTGTAGGTTTGGGACGACATGTTTGTGGGGCCCAAAAGAAATTCAACCAGAAAAAACGATTTGGCACGACACAGTATTTGCAAAAAGGGACGATAAAATCGTCTCAAGTTTTTTTTTTTTTTTTTTTAACTTTTTACTCTTTTTAAAAATAATAATAAATTGTATTTTTAAACACTTTGGGACGACACGTGCATTTATTTTGGCACGATATAGTCGTCCCAAACTGTATTTTCCACGTAAGCTAACATACAGTTTGGGATGATCCACGTGGCCTGATTGCAAAATGGGACGACATGTTTTATTTATTTTAGGGACGACATTGTCGACTCTCGACCTGGTCCTAACCTTACCAAAATAAACCCACGACTCTCGACCACAAATCACCATGAACTCGACCCGTAACCACAAACGCTATGCTGGACTTCTAACAACAAATCTAAACAATTGAACTTCGCAGCTGAATCACACGAACCACAACCTAATCGTGACCCTAACCATTTGCAAACACAATACGAACTCGAACCAGGAACAAAACAACAGACCAATTCACATGTACCAAAAACCATTCATCAGATCAACAACAGCTACACATAAACTAACAGCTACACATTAAACAACAAAAACTATTCATTATCATTTTTGGGGGAAACAGCTAAAAACAACAATAACTAACACCTACACATTAACTAACAGCTACACATTACGAACCATCATTTTTCACAAGACAAAATCATAATGAAAACCACGACTTCACAAATCATAAACCTTAAAACAACAATAATCAAACACTCGAGCCTTCTATCCCTAATCCTTCTAGCAAGTGAAATAATTAAAAAAATACATAAATAGTGAGTTAGAAATTACGGAAGTGTTAGAATCATTCGCACTTTCTTTCTTTTAGGCATTATAATGAATCCAATCTAGCCTTCTATCCCCTAATCCTTGTATGAAGAATCGTGATTTGATTTTGATTGTGTGTGTGTTGTGAATCGTAGATGTTGGTTGAATGAAGTTTTGATTTTGGGAGTTAGGTTAATGAGAGTGATTGTGAGTGTGTGAGTGTGTGTGAGTGTAACTACTGATTTAAGAGAGATCGGGGTGGGTGGGGGGTTGTTGTTAGATCATTTATGAGTGTATGTGCTAATCACGTGATAATGATATTTACTATTTTGTCCCCTTTTTTTCCCTCTATCATGCATTTTTAAATCCTAACCATTAGATTAAAAGGAATGAAGGGTGGGGATCATCCCATTTGATCCATGATAAAAATGTGATCTACAATGAACCAAACTCTTGTAAACAAATGTTTTGGAGGGTATATCAGTAATTTGTTGTTTTAACAGCTCAAAGATGTTTAAAAAGCTTCATGAATCAGCTTTTCATTTAGGAGCTATTTGTTTGAAATAAAAACTTGAAGTTAATGTATCCAAACGGAGCTACTTAATTCAGATGAGATTATTTTACCAAACAGGCCCTTAGACTTTTTAAAGGATTTAAAAGATTTCTATTTGATCCTCTATCATTCCCCAAAATACCCTAAAGACAACCAAATAAAAACACACAAACTATAACCTATATGACTCGACACCCTGTCAAGTAATTTCAATCTTCGCTTCTTTCATATGGAGCCTTCAATCCAGATACTCAATAGTCAATGACATGTCAAATTACTTCCACAACAGTCACTAAGATTACAAGAGAGATACAACTAAAAATGACAAATATGAAACAAATTACAATAGGACAAATTGCATAAAAAGGTATCAAACTTATTTACAATTTCAATTTAAGGTACCTGACTTTTTTTTCTCAATTTATGGTATCTAAGTTATTATAGCGTACAAATTGAGGACTTTTTTACCTACTAGTCAGGTAGCAGGTAATTTTGTTATGAGTTGACAATAATTGCAGACGTGGCATCCTTGTTGGCAGTTTATGTTGACATGGCACTAATTACAAACACACCCTTTCTTCCCCTTTCTTCAACATCTAATCTACCATCATCAAACACCACAACCACCACCACCACCATTATCAAGCATCACAGTCACAACTCATTTCTACAAACTCCTAACAACCATCATCAAACACCACCATAAATTCACCAATCCATATAAGCTCTCCAAAAATTCCTACAACTTTTAAGTCAAACTAAATAAACATAATCACCTGGTGTGGAGGCAGCGGAGCAACGGCTGATATCCAACCTGTGTTGGCACCGACGGCTGTGGTACTTGATGGTGGCAGTTGTTGTGTTGTGGTACTTGATGGTTGCGGTTGTTGTGGTTGTTGTGGTGTTTAGCGTTTGATTGGGTGGAGGAGGTTGTGGTGTTTGATGGTGGCAATGTTGTGGGTTTTGTATGTTAACCAATGACCGTGTTTTTATGGTGTTTGATGGGCAACAATTGTGTTGTTTGATAGGTGGTGGTGGTTATGGTGTTTGATGGGTTGTTGGTTGTGATAAAGAAAAGGGGAAGTGGATGATGGCTGGAGATGATAGTTGAAGGGAAGTTTTGTGGGTAAATAGGAGGTTGAAGATGAGTAATGTTTGGAATTGGGTGTAACCAACAAAAAGAGGGTGTTTGGGTGTTTAACTTGATGACTAGACTTTTTAACTGAGAAACCTATTAGTTGTCTAAAATTGCAACAAGAAAAAAGTTTGATACCTTAAATTGAGGGAAAAAAAAATTAGTACTTTAAATTGAAATTGGATCTAAGTTTGATACATTTTTATGCAATTTGCCCATTACAATACACTACCAGAAGTGGTAATCCATGATCAATTCACAAAAAGCTTTAGCCAAATTACTCAAAAGCATACTTGTTGAGTAAGAGAAAACAAAAATTCAAGCTACAAAATATATGACATAAGAACACTTTTAAGCGTGGCTGGTTCACGAGTTTTCTGCTGCACACAGGTGAGTCAACAAAAGATGCCCTTATAAACAAACAACATAATATCTTCTAGGGCTTTGTAATCTAGTCAAATTACTCGACTCATCATCACACAATTTTTCTTTAGTAAATAAACGTTACAATAGTATGATATAAACTACGAATTACAAATTCAAAATAAATCTTTGAAAACAAAATCATCATACATTTCTTAAAGTAAAGCATCAATTATCTTATTGTAGTCAACATTCGAAATAAAAAGTCACGATCACACAAAGTTGTCATAACGAACGATAAACATAGCTTGTAAATCCTAGCATTATATAATTAATAAAATAACCTATAGTAAAATGACTGAAAATTTTAAAAATTATTGATTTATGCAAAATTTAATTTCTTTTGACGCATTTCCTCCGTGGTAAGCATGGATCGAACCGTTTTAAGATCGGGAAAAGGATCCCGATGGGCGATGATGGTGGCCACATTGTCATATCTTGTGGGCAAGCCTTCTATGGCGAAGGTAACTATATCATCATTGTCCAATGTCGAGCCAAGGCTATTTAAAACCGTGGCAATGGACTCAATCTTATGAAAGTAGGCATCGATCCCCATGTCACCAAGCTTCAAGGAACGTAACTCCGCTTTCAAGGCAATCGAACGGGTTCGTTTGTTATCGGAAAAGATGGTGGCTAGGGTATCCCATGCGTCCTTAGCCAATTTAGGGTTTTCAAGAACCAAACGTTGTTGGAGGGTTTTAGAAACCGTAACAAATATCCATGAGAGGAGGATAGAGTCGATCTTTAACCACTCGGCATCATGGGGTGTTGTGGTACTTGTGGATGTATCCGTTGCATTTTTTGTTTCGATGTGATCTAGAAGTTGATTGCCGCGACAAAAATGAGTGAAAAAGTAAACCCAAGATGAATAATTCATCTCATCCATATCAAGCTTCAAACACTAACGCTACTTGCTATATAATTGTTTAAAATTATGAGGAGGTTCAAATCATGAAAAAAAAATCGCTAATGAGAAAAAATATCTTAGTTAAAAGGCTAAAACACATATTAGTACCCCAAACTTGGCACACTAGATCATTTAGGAATGCTTGGTATGTAATATTTGGTAATGGGGAATGGAAAGCATTGCGATATATGATGTTTGTTTAAGATGAGAGGCTCACTATTATGAGAATGAATGATAGATATCTTCCATACTTCATATATCACAAAAGAGTAATTTATGGATCTATCATAGTTGAGGTTCACCACTAATATCAAACTTATACCCAATGATTCATGTCAAGATACCAAAAGCACCCTTAGTACTTTGAACTTTTAAGGGTCTAAATGGTACCTTAAATTTGACAAAATCGAATTTCTACTACCCTAAACTAGTTAACTCAACAATTAATTTTTTTTCTCTTCTTTCTATGAATCAATTCAGTAAAGTCTTTTGTAATAAATAATTTATTGTAAAACTTTAGCTAGCCAAATATATTTTTTTCCTAAAACTTTATTATTTTTTAGAGTTAATTTAGTATTTTATTTGATTATTTAGAGTATAAAAAATAAATATGCAGCATCTATTTATAAGATATTTTTGACACACTACTCGTACTGATATATTTTTTAAAATATTATTAAATGTTTGTCTTAACTAACTTTTAATCAACTTCTAACTAACTATGTAAAAGTTTTTGTAATTTAATATAAATTAATGCATATAAAGAAATAAATAGTTAAATAATTAAGTCTCAGAATTATTAAAATAAATACTTAAGTATATATAAGGGATATTTGTATATTAAAAATAGTGCCGTAAATTCATTTTTCAAAAGTATTATTTAAAATATATATTTTTTTCTCAATAAATAAATAGTTAAATAATTAAGTCTCAGAATTATTAAAATAAATACTTAAGTATATATAAGGGATCTTTGTATATTAAAAATAGTGCCGTAAATTCATTTTTCAAAAGTATTATTTAAAATATATATTTCTTTCTCAATAAATAAATATAATATCGTACAAAATAATGGTCAATATGGAAGTGAGATAACATGGAGCTTCAACATAAAGTTTAGAGGCACATATCCCTTTAAGTCTGAGTCTGACGAGTTTGGGTGCGATTAGACTCAAAGATTGCAGATTGATAGGTGAGGTCAACTGACCGCTTTTAAGATTGAGAAGGTGTATCTTTGGATCTATAAGTCCATTGCCACTTACCAAGTTAAGAACTTGAAGATTAGGGACATACATGTTCAACTCGGTTATATGCTCGTCATATAATTGTAGTGATTCAAGTGTTAAACTTGTTAGCATTAACATTGGGTTCAGACTGTCCACATACAGCCATGCATGCTTGAACTTTAATTCAACAAGTTTATGACCTACATGCATCCTGTACACGCGGTTCAATCACATTTCCCTCCTTAATTAGTTATAGCTAATGGCTTGATCGAGACATAACATGTTACCACACCATGTCATGTGCCAAAGTGGTTGCGCAATAACATAAGTTTGTGAAGGAGGGAGTGTGTTTTGTGGGTCACTTGGCTAGAGTTATTAGGGCGTGTGTTTTTTGGTGTGTGAGTGATTGAGTTGTATTAAAAGGAAAATGGTGAGGTGACATATAAGACAAAAAGAAAATTAAAGGTGGAGAGATTTGAGCCACAACACCTAGTGGTCTAACACACTTACAATACCACAAAAAGCATATATTGATAACTTAATTAGCATGGTAAAAGATATATAACCAAAAAGCTAGCGTAGTAATATTATAATAATCTACTATAATTTTAAAAAATATTTAAAACATTATATCATATAACTTTTTGAAGCCATTAAAACTTGGAGGCTTAGCGTTTGCACACTTCACATACCCTCATGTAAGTGTACAACTCTCGCATATATGCATCAACCGAAATAATAACAAAATGTTTTATATACAAATTACCCGGTAAGGAACATCTATAAAAATAACTTACAATAGGTGGAAACCAATTGAAACACTAAAAATATAGAACAAAGTAATGTGTTTATATTGGTTTTGCTCTAAATTATAATCAATAATTTGTATGCCCGAAAATACGTGAGCCTATTAGAGCATACATGCATACACATAAAGTATTTTATTCAATGTAATTAATATATCATATGTATAAATTATATTAAGTAATGTTTACGAAATTATTTAAACTGTTATTTTACCGGGGAGTTACCCTTTTACCCAAAAATTATTTAAATGGTCGTTAAGTATAATGTTAGACGTTGTAACTAATTAACAAAAACTTTCTTATCATGTGAAGGACTTGTTAGTACGAAAACCAAATCCTATGGGGTGTTTGTTTTAGGCCGGTTGAACAAGGGAGAAGGAAGGGGGTCCGAGTGTCGTTTCTTGCAAACTAGAGGAGGTGTTTGAGTGTGACTTGGAGAACAAGTTGGTAAAACTATATAATGATCGTTGGAGATCATTATATTACATGACAAACAATATCCCTAAAGTAAAATATTTACTTCCGTTTTCCCTTGTGTGACTCACGATCGCCGTAAACAAACTAAAACCCAAAAGGGTTGTTTCGATCCATCTTATTCCATGAACAAACCAATGTTTCGTTTGTTAATTCGGAAACAAGCACTAGCATCCGTGGACGGAGCTTGAAACATTTTTTCAAGGGGCCAAAGTGACATTTACTCATTTCGGGGCCAAATAATCAAATATGTATTTTTTCAATAGCTCTACATTAAATCTACAGTGAATTTGATAAATGCAAAATCTTTTGGGGGGGCCAGGGCCCACCCCTGCCCTTTATATCCTCCGTCCATGCTAGCATCCTAACACTCTTGTTAGGCGTGTAGTGTGTGCAACCTTAGAAGTGATGTACTTTAATCACTTAGGTTTTCGTTTAAAGATCAAGATTCAAGACCTCGTTAATCGTCTTAGTAATTCGATTAACAAAGGTTAGTAACTTTATGTGGTTTATTTGTTTTCCATAATCATCAATGCAGACCGGCTCATTGATTTTAGAGGCCCAGCTATAATTACGCTCGAGGCCCCTTAAACTCAAAAATAATTAAGATGTTTAAAAAGCTTGTAAATATCACAAAATCTTGTAAATATGTAAAGCTATTAAAATTTTCCAAAGCGTGCATAAGCAAAAAATAATAGTTGTCGTCAATTTTGACATTAGTCTATTGAACTGCTTTTGAAAACATTTTAGACAATAAGCAACAAATTGTAATGTGTAAATACATTTTGAGTGATTTATGACCTTTATCAGTAATATTTTTAAACAAAGGTAAAAACTGTTAAATTATGTAATTTTTTACCTCTTTTGAACTAACACTGAAAATAGAAGACTAGCATGGAAAAGGTATAAACAGTAGGGAGCAAAAATATGAATAATAGTCATCTTCTTCACTTGTTAAAAACGTAAACCACCGCAACCCTCTGTAAAATCACCTCATTTTTTTAAATTTACTTCATATTAATCTATTTTTACCTCATTATTTTTGTAAAATCAAATATTATGCCATTCATTAACGCATTGTACATGTTATCAGTTTTATGCCAAAAATCGAATTAAATCCATCACGGAGTCTATAATCGTGGAGCTCTTGAAAAAATGGAGGCTTTGTGTCGTTGCACACTCTGCACATGCTCAAATCCGGCCTTGCATCAATCTAGATCCATTTGCTGCGTACTTGTGGTGATAAAAATTACCATCTCTAACTCGAACCTATACTCTGATAAAATATGCAAATATAAAGTTTTATCGTATACATACGCAATTTTCACAACCCTAAATTAGGATATAATTATCATTCAAATAATTTCCACCCAATCACAATCACCCTTTTTTAGCAAAACATAATCACTTTCCATACATTAAAAAGGAAAACTTAGGAAAAAAATCCACCGTCACAAGCCCATATATCTCTCCCCTTATAAATACACACTGTTACACCAAAACTAAACGCGCAAAAATTCAACATATCTCGTAATACTCACAGGTATATCTCGTAATCGTTAACTTGTTACTCGTTTATGTATGTTTTAGGGTTTGTGTTATGAGTCGTGTTTAGTTTTGTAGATTGTAAATTTTGGTAGTGATAGTTGGTTGAAACAATTTCGTGTCGTTTTTTTTTTTTTTTTTCTTTGTAGAAGGTTTGTGTTAGGGTTTTGAGGTGTGATAGCCGCTTTAAACCTGTTAAGTTTCTATTGTGTGGTGGACTGTCGTGTTTCGTAGAGTGTTAAGGGATACAAGTTATTGACTAGGTGAATACCTAACTTAAAGAAACAAAAACATATGCGTTTAATAAGTAAACCTGTTGAGTCTCTTTGAAGGTTTAAAGGCTGTATGTGAGTTTGTATAACCTGTAGGGTTTAAGGCGAGGTTTTTTTGAAGATACTAATATATATGTGGTTAGTTTGTATGTTCTGTGCCAAAGAAAGAAACAAGTGAAGGTGTAACTTGTAAGTCATTATACGTTAGCAGTGTTTTACAAAATTATTTGTTTACGTTAGTGCTTGCTTAATGTTATAGATAACGCTTTATGTTGAAAAAGCTAAATTTGATGAACGCATATCGGCATATGTAATTAAAATTTGTTTTCAACAATCGTTGTTAATTGTTTAGTTTGTGATTAGGTTTTTTTTCCTGGTTGTATATGTAGTACGTGCTGAAAGAAAATGGGGCCAAAGAAAGTTGCGGCTAAGAAAAAGGAGTCTCCAGTTACTGTTACTGGCTTCGATGCTGAGTTAATTACTCAATTGTCTGAAGGATATCCAGTGTTGATATCGAAAAATGAGGAATTGGTGTCGAAAAATAAGGAATTGACATACAGGGATCTTGTGTCAAAAAAACTCATGAACTCTCTTAAAACCGAAAATGCAAGTCAGAACGCAAAAATTGAATCGCTAGAAAATGATATTTTGGAGCTCAAGTCTTTGCTAGAAACCCATACCACAAAAGATGATGCTAAAGAATTGTCAAAAAAGTCCATGGAGGAAGTTGAGGATGAAAATGCGAAACTGAAAGTTAAAACAGTTCAGCAAAAAAAAGAGATTAACATGCTCACTTCCAAAGTACACCGTCTTCAATCTGAAATAAAACAAAGTGAAAAGAATCATCAAAACGAAGTCAAGTTATTAGAGACGCAGTTAAATCAGCAAAAAGAATTTGTTTTGGGCGCAAATGTGAAAAATATTATAGACAAAATAAAAGAAGCGCACAATGAAATGATATCAGGTATGGAAAAGGCACATAACTTGGAAAAGTCCGCAATTAGAATGGATGGAGAAAATAAAGTTCGTATCCTTTTGGAGTTGCAGAAGAAGGAACAAGATTTGAATGCAATGTTGTGGAGCTTGCAGAATACGTTTGCTCAAATATGATTTGATTTGTTGTCAAGGCACAGGTTAATTACTTGATTTGATTCTATGTTCTGGTAGCTTAAGTACATGAGTAGTAGTCACACATTCACTGATCGATGATGTCGTTGATAAATAATGCCTCATCTGCTTGCATGCATACTCAAATAAAAGCCTCTAAACATATATAGATGTGATAAATTACCTTTATGTTATATTTTTCTTCCACCAACTTATATATTCCATACTTGCATCGTATAGTAAACATTAACTTTGCCTTGAGCAAATCCTCTTGATTTATCATGTGTCCATGCATGTTCCTCAGTGGTTCAAATTCATCGGTTTCATGGCAGAATAACACATGGGGATTTGAGAAGAAATGGGGTAATTTGTGAGTGTTTGGTTATATGAGTAAGACATTGTTTTTGTTCATGGTTGGTTTTAATAATAATTGTTAGGGTGAACTGAGAAGATGAAGATGGTGTTTGTTTGGTTTTGGATAAAATGGCTTTTTTTCTATTTGGATTTTTCTTTTTTTTTTTTTTGCTAGTTGCTACTAATCACACGATGAACGCTAAAAGCTGCTAAACCCTCTTGGTTGCATAAGGTGGAATGAATTAAGTAAATGATCAAAAGGAATATAGATCGAATCTGTTTACACTACTCTTAGAATATCAAACTGTACAAGTGAGACTACGGAGCTGTTACATTTGTTCTATGAACTTCAGTTCGGTCATCATACGCTCCTTCAACAATTCGTATAACATGTCAATTTTGAAACTTAAAACTGAATATTTTGTCTATCAAAAAAAGTCAATAGTTTAACCTGTGATGAAGAAATAATTATATTCTCGATTGGAGAAATATGGAATTTTAGATTCACAAGAAATTTAAGGGTGTCTAGCATTGCAATTTTGGAATAAACAAACACCCCCTAAATGCATTATATATACTGGTTAGTTCTAATCTCATATAACTTTAATATTAAAAGCATTATAATCAATATACTGGTCACTAGCAGAGTACCGCGCTCGCGGCGACGGTGCTGTCATGACTATATTTCTTGACGAACAAATATTTTTCATTTTAGACTATATATTTCATCTACATTTTTATTTTCAATACACGCTACTTTCAAGTTCTCAAACATTTCTTATCGCTTAAGTGAATCTTGATAATAGATTAATCCCGATATCATCAATAAACTATAACCTCCAAAATTAGTTGTTTTGTCATTACAAAGCCTAAACGTAACCATTAACCTCAAAACAACTTCGCTAAAATTAAACATTAACCAATCAACAAAATTGATTAACACTTTAAATCCAGATACTCGGCTTGAAATAAATTTTAACCAACAAAGATAAAACCCACTATTAACATTCTAACTTAATATCAAAATTAGCCCAAAATGAAATATATCCAACAAATAATATACGGCTAAATTACCTTGAATGAATCGAAACCATTTTAGCCTAAATAAACTTTAATCAATATGTTGGATATTAAGGCCCATGATAAAAATACCAAACAATTCGTGTGAGATCATTTGGCCAACCCAATTAACATAACTTAAACCTAAGAGTGGTGTGGTGGGGTGGTCTTGTGGGAAAAAGTGGTGTCACCTAAGACTTTTGCTTCGTGGCATGGGTTTTATTACATGACAAAACACCCTCTCTCATAGTGCATATGTTTATTTTTATTTATTTTAAAATAAAACAATATATTTAACTAAAATTCAATTTCATTAATAACAACAAATTATATAAAATAAAAAAGAGCATGAAATTAAAATAGTACATTAAATAAAAAAAAAAGTATGTAAAATAAAAATTAGACGTAAAAGTAAAAGTAAATTAGTCTTTGGAATAATATAAGGGTCGGATTCGTTTTTTTCAGCATCGATGATAGCCGCCTCAACCGAATCCATCTTGTTCATTTTGATTGCCAAGACCTTTATATCCTCGAGCTTTTTTTTATTTATTTATTTTTATTTTTTTATTTTTTGGTGTAGAGTGCTTGACCTTCAAGTTAAAATAATGATTTAGTGCAATATTTCAATTGTAAAATTAAAACCCAAGTTAAATACAATTTAATTCCTTGTGAATTACGAGTCCAAGTAAAATCAACAACAATTTAAAAGCCCAAAGAAAATCCAAATTATATCAAGCTTTAACAAAATTTCATCCCTTTTATTTGACCAACCCAAGTCTAAACAAAATATAACCCAACTCCAATCCCAGATTTGATTGTACAAGTTTATTTAATCACTCGGTATCATTTCCACAACCCTAAACACACACACATTTAATCACTCGGTATCATTTCCACAACCCTAAACACACACACATTATACTCATTATTTTTATTTTGTATTTATGTATAATAGAGATTTAAGTTTCTAAAAATGGGTTATTCAAAATTGAATGTGGTTAGCGGGTTCAACTATTTTAATTAAAGTTAAGTTTTAATCACTATAAACTTTTATCAATGTATGAGATAATAAAATAAGACGAAGTTCATATATTAAAAGGCAAGACACTCACTACTATCCGAAATTTAAAGATGACCCAAAAATAAACATAACTCAAATACTCAATAAACAAATAAATTAACATTGGCAAGTAGTAAGTTTTGTTGATTGGGCCTCTAGAGAAGATATGGCCATGAGTAAATCTCAATATATTACAACATTCTTGGCCCAAAGAAACAACATAAAATTAACCTACACCTATTCTCTTTTGCCGCCTCCTCCTTCAAGAATATCACTTGCTAATAACCGGTTGCATTTTTCTTCCATTTTCTTTTCTTTCAAACAATAGTAAATTAGATTAAGGTATGCACCTCGTTTCTCCGAAGAATCTATAGGGTGTGCCGAAACATTTTAGTGTATTTTGTGGTTACTTTCAAAAATTGATTTTTTACCCTATCAAATCTGTTGTGTTAAAGCTAGATCACCGTCCAAAAATTCCTTCGGTTTGTTTGCTCGAAGCGTACAAGAACACGACTTCAAGATCTTATTATAAGATCTCGGGTAGGGTCGTATGTTTTGTTTTCGTTTTAGTTGTGTCTAGATGTGGGTTTGATGTTGGTTTAATTTGTTGACTATGTTCGTGAGATGGTGATGGTTTTAGGTTAGTTATGGATTTGGTATTGTTTGATTTGGGTTAAATTATCAAACAGTACACTTTTTTGGCATTTTTGGATTACACAATCGGTCGAGGGATGTTGTCGGTGTGCGAAGAGTTTGTGAGGAGATGATCGGGGACATATCGTGTGGTGGAGCGGTCCGTGGTTGCGGTGTAATTGTTGTTGAGGAGATGTCCCGTCGTGGTGGTGGTGTAACACTTTGTGGGGATGGAGAGGTGAGCTTGTGTAATGTGGTGGTGGTGTAATTGTTTGTGTGTTTGGGGTATTTAAATAAAATGAGTCGTTATAAAATGGGTTGCACATTAATACCTTTAAATTTTCGGTTATGAGATATGTGCATGTATTGAACACCGTGATAAATGTAGACGTTTGTATTGAACAACGTGATAAATTCCCGTTAGCGTATTGACCATTTGGTATTATAGGGCTTTTAATACAATTAAAAGTATTGACCAATATTAACTAAATGGCTTGTTATTTATTTCTTAATAAAGAAATGTTTTTGGTCTTACAAAGTTTAAGATTACTTAATTTAAAGTCCCAAACATTTTATAAAGTAGTATAGATGAGTTGGGCATTGTGGTCTAGACATGGGCGAGAGACGAAGGGCACACGTGCCTCGCGAAAAAATTATAGTGTAGTTTTATTATTATTATTATTATTATTATTATTATTATTATTATTTTGATAATATTTTAATAAAATTGCTTTCTTTAAAACCAACTTGTAGTGTAGTTTAAAATTTATCAAAGTGTGCTTATTCGAGCAAAACTTTTGGCTTCGCCCCTAGGTCCGATCGAGACATATATTGTTTATGTTTGACAAAACTAGTAGTATTTGTTTATTGGGTGTATGGCTAAGCTTATATGATGGCTGAGATTATATGTGTCAAATAAGCTTAAACAAAGTTTTTGGCTAAGCTTTTGTCTTGAAAATTATCGATATACTCGAGCTTGTCTCGATAGCTCGACGAGCTTTAATCATCCAAAATTCTAATAACGGATCCAAAAATTTAAATATCAGTATCACAAAGATACTTTTACCTCAAGTTCTAACTTATATAGAATAAAAGTATGATATATACACGACTTATATAGAGGTTAACAAAGTTACAACGATCGCCCTAAATCAATTTACCCTTTGGATCTTTCATGAATCGAAAGCGATTCATCACATTTTCATTTTCACATTGATGAATACTTTTCTCTATGCTACAATAAAGAGCATGGTTCAAAAATCTATTACCCATTCATCAATCGTCACTTCTTCAATTATCCTCATACCTTTCACTTTTGCTTTGTTCTTGTATGGCCACAAGCCCACAAATATTAAAAACTGAAAGAAGTGACTGACTGAATCGTTACTAAAGAAAAGCTATAACGAATTGGGCTTTACTTGGGCTATAAGTACTACGGAGTAATAAATAATTGGGCTTTGAGGAATATGCATATGTAGAAATGGCGTCGTGAGCCAAAAACTAATCGGACCGACCAAACCGAAGAACCAACGATCCGGTATCAATCCCAATTTTTTCTTATTTCGGTTCGGTCCGGTCCGGTCTTACATAGAAACCGACCAATAATGCCTTCTTGGACCAGACGGACCGAAGGACCGGACCGGACCGAACACATTCGGTCGGTCCTCGGTCGATGGTTTTGCCGGTCCGATCCTCGGTTCGTTATGGGTCTCGAGCTGGTTTATTAGGCTTGGGCTCGGGTTTGAGCTCGGTAAAGCTCGACTCGATCGAGTCAAGCTCTAGCTCGAGCTTGAGTTGCTTGATAAATGTTTTTGGCTTGTGATGATATATAGTTTTTTAAATATGTACATCTTTCCATTGTTCTATAAGGATAACTAACCATAATAAGAGATAGCAAATTAGGTGGCGAACATAAATAATAATCAAAGGAAAAGTAAGAAGATATCACCAATTCAAGAACGTGATCGAGACACGTGTTTGATCGCTTCCTTTAAAAGCAGTTCGCCGTCCATTAGGCGTCTATTTTCCAGTACAACGATCAAAAACGATATATTGTATAGCGGATATGACATACATGCACAGTTTTATCCACATTTGTGTGTTTCTCGTATGTGTGTATTATATGGGATGTAGGAACTCATGTGTAATTTTTGTGTATTGGATCAAAGAAAAGGTACCTTTTATACTACATATTTGAGCCTTGTGTGATAATGATCATTATTAACACACTTTAAAAGCCATTAACTCATAACACTTAGTCACTACTACTTATAATGCACAAACGACTCTCTCTCTATTTAATTTTCGGACTTTCGGACTTGCAAGTAATAAAGCATGATGTACAACACATTAAAGCACAAAATTTCGGACTTACAACCACATATGCATTATATACAACACATTGATACATATTAAATAAAGAAACCACATTAATACTATTAAAGTGGTCAATTAATACACTATTTAATTCACCCTACACCAAAATAAACAACAATTTAATCACAATGTACAATTTAATCAAGCTACTAAGCCAAACAAACACTAAAAATTATTAGGAGACATAAATAAAAAAATGTTGCAGAGGCTACACAAATTTTTCCTACGACCACAATTTTTCTAGCAAGAACACAAATTTTTCCGTGACCGCAATTTTTCCGGTGTTGTTATAAAAAGTTATAACAACGGCGTACCAACCAATGCACGTATAAATTATGAACTCCACGAGCGGGACTCGAACTAGGATGCATAAAAATCAACATAAAGCGATCACGTGGACTGCTCAAAACCACGATCCCCACCAAATCATTGTTTTCCTCTTGATTAACTCATAGCACCGATTAGTTTTTAGGGTTTAATGGTTTTGGTTTGTGTGTGTGGAGCAGAAAAGAGCAACACTCTTTGTTTGTTTCTTTGCTTTTAGTCGCATGAAGAAGAAAAAAACGTTTCGATGAAGGACCAAAGGGGCGTGTATAGGTTTAAGTTAGAAACAATTAAATGGATTAATAGTGATTTAATGGTGATTGATATGGATGTCGTGATTGTTGGTGAAAAGGAATTCTTACCCTTAATATTGAGAGTTGATGGGCCAAAAAGTACAAATGTGTAGCAAATTTTTATTTAGAAGGAAATGTAGCTTTTTTTATTTGTTATTAACTTAGGTTATCTCTATCTCTACTACTTATAATGCACCAATGAATCTCTCTCTTAAATTTTCAGACTTTCGGACTTACAACTAATTAAGCATGATGTACAAAGGATCTTCCGTCCACGGTTGTGTATAAATTCGGGTTTGGGGTTTGGTATGTATGGTTGAATCTTAAAGTGTAAGTTGGATTTTGGTTTGGGATATTGGTGTTGTATAGTGGCTTAATCTTAAAGTGTAAAGCTTGGTTAGTAAGACTTGGGCTTGATCGGATTAAACTTGGGCTTGGTTAAGTTTGATTGCTTTGAACGCATCACTCTTTGAAAGAATTTTGGTGAAATTTTTATCTTCATTTGGTCGATAAATACAATTAATACTGATTAATAACCCCTTACATAAGAAATACAAATGATCAAACATATTATACAACCAAATTAAACACAATTCCTGCATTAAACACAATTCCTGCATTAAATTTCACTACTATACAACCATATTATGCAACGGGCCAAATGGGCTTAAACCCGAACGGTAGCGGACCAACGGGCTCGAGCCCGAGCGGACACAGACCAATGGGTTCGAGCCCGAGCAGACACGGCTATCTGAAATTTGATATCCGTAAATTTATTGTTAAAAGAACATAATAAACTAAAATACATTATTAATCGAAAATTTTATTTGAGGTACCCGCCACTGCAACGCGTGGATACCTGCTAATAGTATATTACATGTAACCATTAGCTCAATTCAATATCCATTATGTAGTAGTTGTTACCAAGTTATGACCTTAAATGACTATTACACCCTACTCATTATAAGTGTAACTCACGATTAAACTAGGGTCATGTACATGGTCTAACCTATAATCATGTGCCATGGTCGCATAATCACATTTATATTAATGACATATAATTAGTTGTAATTAAATATCACTCATATACAATCATATGATACAATCAAATGATCATATGATTATCCTTTGCATTAATGTGATTTTAACCTAATGTCTTTATCTTTTTCCTTCCAAATACCTCTATATGAGACTTGAAATCTCATTCACACAATCAAAATTTCCAACATGTTCTATGTTTTTAGACACCATGGAGGTAAGTACTGAGACAATAACATGAATCAAGTGGTGCTTATTGAATATTGATGCTTGGTGGTGCCAAAAGTCAAAGCAGGCGGGTTGAGTCGAGCCACAGGAAAACGGGTCATTTTGGAAACGGGTCGGGTCTAAAGAAATCATAGTTTAGGAGGGGCAGATGGGTTATGGTTACAATTCAGAAATGGTATTTGATAGGACATTTAATCAGTTCATACACACATGAGAAAGTCAATGTGTCAAACTTCCAAAAGTCAACATGGGTTATTTTTTAGCCTTTACAAATAGATAGATTTTGGTTTAACATAAAACAATAAATTCAAACCAAATAATACCTCATCTGCTTACATGCATACTCAGAGAAAACACAAATTAACCTCTAATCATATATAGGTTGTACTAAATAAATATTGAAACTGATCTCATGTATCTAACTTTCCCTCTACTCATCATACATTTTCCATCTCCATTTCAAATGCGGCCAACGAGCCACACACTTATCAATCTCACTTTTCAATACATCACCACCAACATCACTACAGATGAGCAACGAGACCTCTGACAAATCGATGCATTGGTCCAACACACAAGCAACATCTGGGAAAAAAATTGACGGATCATAAATCTTATAGTTTTCAATCCTTAATTTTTCAATCCTTTTCTTCCTTGTGTTATCTTGGAACTACTTTCTGAGGCCATGGAACTACTTTCTGAGGCCATGGACCACCAAAACGGCCTATTCAATTCCCACCATGCATATAATCTGATACGTAGAGAAGTCACCTTCGGGAAAACAGTAAGCAACTTCTCAAGGGTAAATCTGAAATTTTCATCGCCTAAGTTTGGTGCATCCACTGTCAGATCTTCTACTGTTTCTGTAATCGTCAAGGAGTAAAGTATGGAGTCGATATCTGAAGACTTAATCGAAAATTGTTTCAAATTCTTAAAATTTTTAAGTGAGAATGCATCTTGTACATAACAACAGCCAATATGTAAGTGAGATAACAATGGAGCTTCAACATAAAGTGCAGAAGTACTTAAAATCTCTTCAACTCTGAGTGTGATGAGTCTGGGAGTGATTAGACTCAAATGTTCCAGGAAAACATATTTAGGTAATAAGTGACAGCTTTTAAGGTTGCCAAGCTGTATCTTTGGTTTACTAAGTCCTCTAACACCTATCAAGTTAAGAACTTGAAGATTAGGGACACACGTGTTCAACTTATTAAGGTTCTCGTCATTTAAGTGTATAAATTCAAGTGTCAAACTTGTAAGCATTAGCATTGTACTCAAATTGTCCAAAGACCACAGCCGTGCATGCTTCATCTTTAATTCAACAAGTTTATGACCTGCATTATATTGTATGCATCAATAAACCAAAACAATAGATGAACAAAGTTTCATATAGAATAACAATAAGGAACATATAATTTATATAACAAACTTACAATAGGCAGAAACCAAGTTCAACACATTCGCTTGTCGCCCAAAAAACAAGTCATCGTCCAAAAAATAAGTAATTGAAAGTGATTTCAAGTTTTGAGAAACCTTAGGTAGCCACTCCATAATAAAATCTTCATCGGTCAAGAGGTTTAAATAACCATAACAAAGCTCCTTATCATATTCACGAAACTCATCAACGTCGCCAATACAAAGGGATTCAACAACTTTCGTATTCGATATAAGATTCACAAAGTTTTTCTTATAAAGATTTTCCGAGGACGGTTTGAGTATTGTCCATTTAAACTTGATGGATCGAAGGTGTGAATATGCATCATCGAAAATCTTAGAAGCGACCCTGCAGCGAGCTACGTCGGCTGAGTCGAGTCGTCTCAGTATGTCGACGTATAGATCTTGAGGGAGTTTGTCCATTGGATTGATCGCAGGCAAAAACGAATGGTTGGAAGGAATATATATACCAAGCTAACTAATTTACATATATGCCCCCCGTGTATCGACAATGATTTAAAATTCAAAAAGTATTTCATACATGTAAATTTATATACTACTAGTATTAACTATTAATAGATTTTATACAATGCTTAGCAGTTTGATTTAAAACTTTGTCTTATAATTTCGAGCTGAGGGTGTTTGTGTTAGCATATGTAGTTGAGCTCGTATTAAATAAGCAATGAACTCAACATAATAAAACTTATAAGCTTAGCTTATGAGCTTTTCAATCTTTTCATAAGCTACCAAGCCCATTTAAAGTATGTTTTGGCGTGAAGGGAGTTGAGGTGTGGCTTATATTATAAGCCGAAACTAAAATTTTTATTTTCATAAACTTGTTTGGCAAATTAGTTTAAGTTAGGGCTTATTATTGTAAAATTACTAAAAAGGATATATAATTAAATTAACGTATGTATATATTAGATATTTTATGGGTAATTAACTAATTTAATAATAACGAGGCTTATATTTAAGACTTACAAAAATTTAGCCTCATTTTTGAAATTTGGGCTGAACTTATAATTTCAAAACCCCTATAAAGCCTCTACGCTAAACGAGGCTTATAGAACTTAAACACAACCTCCCATAAACCCTTAGCATTTGTTATAAAAAGAAAGAAAGTAAAAAAAAAAAAAAAAAAAAGAAAAAGAAAAAACTCACTTGGATCACATGTTTATGTTTATTTTTATTTTTCATTTTATTTAAAGTATGCAAGTCAGAAGCTAATCATCCGAAACTGCGAGTATTTCTTTTCTTTAAAAGAAAGAATGGAATTGGATTTATATTTGGTATATGTATGAAAAAAAGTAAGAGTGAAGAAATGTTTGATTGGTTATAAAATTGTTTAGTTAAAAATCTTTTATTTATATTTAAAATATAATTTTTATATATTGAATGTGAAAAAGACAAAAGCGGTTGTATATGTGTTAAAAGAAGAGAGAATTAAATTATAGTGCGTGAAAGGGTGAAACCCTCCAACTCATCCGGTTTGGGTGGTCTAGACATGATTAGTTGTTTTGTTACTAAATCTCACTACCAAACATGTACACTACCAAACATGTACGAGAGCGGTTGGTTTAGAGGTGGGTACGGTATGATTCAAGAGAGAGAAACCTAAACATCATGGTTGGAATGAGTTATGCCTAAAAAGAATTCAATTTTTGGCGCCAAAAACACTTAATCTGGGTTTTATGAAATTTTTTTGATATAAATTGGGGAAATAGTATCAATAGATGCGGAATTGAAAACGGAATCAATAACACTATTTGGATTTAGAAATTGCGTACAAAATTTAGTGACATTGAAGAATTTACAAGGTTTTTGAATGGTGGAAATAATACAGGAACAATTGTTGGGGAGAGAGAATTTATGTATTCATTGTTTGTACTGCAAATTCATGAAATAAGATTTCATAACTTTAAAAAGAAATATAATTGAGAGACCTAAATGTATAACTAAATTTATGTCTAAATTGATGTAAAAGTGTTTTATTAGTTTATGAAGTAGTGGGTCCGTGTACTATCTATTTTATCTAATAAAATAAGCTTTTGTACAAGCCCTCCTAAGCACTAAGCATTAAAAATTCGTTTAATGCTCATACGTGTCTTACCATATTTAGAGCCATAGTACAAGTATTCTGCTGCACCAATTTTGTACAATCCCTCTTTCTACAGACAAACAATCAAAGACGCTCCTCTTTAGTTTATTTTTGTAAGGTATTGAATACCAATCGATCTATACGCTCCTCTTCTTCTTCATTCTTCCTCCACAAGATTTGTGCCGGTCAGTTACAAATCCTCTTCATATAAATACACGATTGAAAACCAAAACGAAATATCTTCATCCTCTACGTTTGCAATTCTTTATTCTCTTTTTGCATGTTATGATTTAGATATAGGTCGAAGTTGAACTGATTGCATTCTTACTTTTTTATTTTGCAGGCTTCCAATATCAATCTACAATGATTCGGAACTTTGAATTCGACCAATAATTTATGTAAGTTTCAGTTGTATTGTCTATCTATCTTCATCGACTACTTCAAAAAAATTGAGTCACAGGGTTATAATTTTCCCTTCTAGACACACTTAAGAAGGTAGTCTATTATTTGTTTTATTCGAATTTCAAAATTAGTGAAAATATATGTTTATTAGTTCTTTTGTATTTGTATGCGATTTGGTGATGTAGAAGTTTAAAAGAGAAGTCGGAAAGAAAATGAAGAGCACATATTGTTGTCGATAAAGGTAAATTCTTTGCAATTTGAATGAGAGATTGGTTGTTTTGTTTGCGGGTGTTTGATGCACAAAAGCATATCTGTTAATTTATGTGTGTTTTGGTGTCCACAAAGTGTTTGATGAAATGTATGTATGAACCAAATATGAATTGGAGTCGTCCACTTTAGTTCGTTGTTTTTAAATTCTTGATTGTATATTTTTTTATAATAACTAATTACTAATAACATGTTTTAGTCAAATATAAGAAAAAATGTTAAAGTTATATTGTTGTTTAGAACGTTGTTTTTAGGATGTATTGTATGAAAGTCGTTATGTTGCGGTAGTGAAAGAAGTCGGTTATTTGATAGAACTAAACTTGCAGAGACCAACAGACTATGAGGATATAGCTTATGAGCTTATTTGAAATTGAAAAAGTCGATAATCTCATAAGCCATAAGAATTGAGCTTATTGCGATATGGCGCCATCTCCCTCCTCTATCCCCATTAAAAGTCAAAGATCAAATATAATACTTTGGTGATCATTTCATATAATGATCATAAGTCGATAAATAAGCATAAGCTCTCTTAGAAGAATTGCTCGGTGTATTTTTATGCATCTTTTGTGTGTAATGATTGGATCATTAGTAATTTCTAAGCATATTAAATCGAAGTTTTGAAGGCTCTTAAGTGGTCGATGGTATGTCTTTTTATGTTATAAAGGCCAAGTTTAGTTTTAATTTATTTAAAATCGATTTAGAATTAATCGTGGTAGATTTTCCATAATCAATAGTTTTTTAGGGGTTAAATGATTTTTGATATGCTTAGGTGTATTTAGACAAATTTTTGACCCGATTTGGATTAGGTCATTTACTGTGGAAGCGGGTAGAAGGAAAAGCTTTAAGAAGTAAACGGGTCAAAATTGGTTTAGCGCCTCCCTAACATAAAATGGATTCAATTCTAATCCTGTTTTACCTTACAAAAATATATTTCAGTTACATCCTATAATATTATTTAAATCACGTTTTGCAGACTATAATGGAGAGTTTCGCTTCCATCAACCATGAGAAAACCTATATGCAGACGTTTACACAATAAAAAGTTTACTACACTTTGCAAAGTGAGTTTCAACTTTTACTACCGTGACGTGGCATCGCATAATGAAAGTTGCACTTGACATAGCGAGGTATTCACAGCACCTTTCAAATGCTGATCCTTTAAGATTGTGGTTTTCTAAGGCTTACATAGACTATTCTTTTAATGTAACAATCTCAAACCGTTGAACATATTACTAGATTCCAACTTTAATGCTAAATTAAGATCCTTTATACCTTCATAAACGTTTATCAAGATGTGTTTGTTTTATCTTATTGCTTACAGCTTGATTCGGATTTTGGATTTGGACTTGCTACCACTGAGCTTCATCCCAAGAACAAAATAAAGCTTTCGGCAGCTTCATGTTATAAGCTTTTATCTTTGTATGTCTATGCATTATTAATTTAGTGATCCAACGGTGATGTCTTACTCTTTGGTTGTACTTTTAAACTCAAATCTACTTTAAAATTTGGTGATGGAACTACAAGGTAAGTTACTGATTTTTGTTTGAGACAGCAAAATTCGTATTTAACAATGGAATGCAATCCGTAGCTATCTTTTTTGTTCTCTTTTTTTAAGTACGAGTAACAATGTTTGTCATCTTTAGTGGAAGTCTCTTGCCTAAAGTGGTTCTTGGTCTTGAGTAATAAAGTTTGTAATTTTAGTAGTTTGGGTACATGGATAAACCCGAAAGGCGATTCTGTAATTTTGGGTCCATCTAAATACTCAATGAAAAACCTGAAAGGTAATTCTGTAATTTTGTAATTTTAGTAGTTTGGGTGCATCTAAATGCTCAAGTCAAACGACAATTCTGTAATTTTAGTAGTTTGGCTTCGTTTTGTAGGTAACATCAAGAGAGTCCGGGTAGTATTTGACATGTTTCTCGACGGACCACCATGGTCAAGGTGGTGCTTTAAGTGTTAATATAGATTGGAATGACTGGAGTTGCAACAATGGGAGTGACTTTGGGTACTCATTTTGAAATATTTTTTTGGTTTTTTGTCTCACCTGCACAAACCCTCTCACACGTTTTCTGTTTGTAGGGACTACAGGGAAGCCAAAGGGTGTCATGTTAAGCCATTAAACTTTGGTTGTACAATCTCTTGCCAAAATTGCTGCTATTAGTTACAGTGAGGATCATGTACACATTCTCATAATTTCCTTTTAACTTCATATGCAAGATATAAGTTTAGACAATTATGCATGCATCTTTGATCTGTAAATATAGGTGTATTTGCATACTGCTCCATTAGGCCCTGTGGGTGGATTATCTTCGGCTTTAACCATGCTCATGGTAGGATCATGTCGTGTCTTGATGCCCAAATTCGAAGCTAACTCGGCTCTTGAAGATATCGAAAAGTACAACGTGACTTCTTTTATAATGATTCCGGTGATTATGTCGATATTTTCTCTTTAGTCGGTATGTTCAATGAAAAAATAGCTCAATTGAAGTCGAAATTGATCTTTATCAAATCTTCAAGGCCAAAGCTAAAGTTGTAGTATATTGTTAATGCGGTTCGGTTATTCAAATTCTCACCGTGTAATGAGATACGGGTTGTTTGTGAAATTGGGATTGTGTTTGCTCACTGATAGTCTCTTTGTTTTTTTTAAACAATGTATTCACCTGAGATAAAATGCACACTTTATTTTGATGGTTTGCCAAAACACTATTGTCTTATATTTTGTGTATTGAAAAGACAATAATAGAATAATGACCCTGAAACCAGTACTCTAAACATCCTCGGTATCATTGCCAAATTAGTCCATTTAGCAAAGTGGGTTGATTTTCCATTAAATTTTCTCTTATGAAATTTGTCGCCATGTACCTTTTTCTAAGGCAACAGTTGTCACCATGTACTTGACTGCCATATTTTTTTTTATCAATATGCATATCTTTTGCTTGTGGTACAATGGTCCGTGATGCAAAAATTAATTACACTTGATCAGTAGGAAAAAATGACCTGATTGAGATATAGCCTTGAAACTAAAAGATACACTTATAAATGAACTACTAAATTACTTTTACATATCAAATGAGATTTATTTGAAAGTTAGTATCAATAAAGATACTACTGTTTTAGCTGTTAATCAATATTGGTTTTACTAATACATGATATGTTTTTTATTTAAAGTAATATATTATTTCAAAGGAATATAAAAATTACAACCATGCTATTTTTCAAAGATGATCCCTAAAAAGTTGCAATCTTTACGTTCCCGTTTCGAGGGTCAAAAGCCAAAGATGTTTGAAGATTGTAATTTGTGATGAAGATGGTAATATCAAACAAATACTACAATATAAGCGTAAGATATTTTAGTATATAGAGTCATTGTGGATGTATGAGTTGTCGATAGTCCCACTTAATTTTTATGGGTATCAATGAATATCTTTCTTTTAATTAATTTCCCTTCGATTGTTAGTTGAATTAGCTCCATTTATAAGGTTCTCCCACGTATGTTGGTCAGTTGGTGCGTTCAATGTTGCAAGAATAAGTTCCACAAGACAAGAAAGAAGAAAACTTTCCGCACATGGTTGATAACATTGTCTATTTCACGTATGGTGGTATTATCAATCCTAAAACCAAACTTTATTGTGTTCACACATGGACAACTGTACGTTGCCGTATCAAGAGTAAAAAGCAAGTGGGGTTTGAAGGTTGTCGTTTGTGATCGGGATGGTAATCTCTCCAAACCACAACAAATGTCGTGTATAAAAAGTACTTGAAGGTCTTTGAACAAGGTTCATGTTATATCATGTATGTATCATTGGTGTAATCACGTTATATTATACTATGGTTCATTATTTTTAATGTTAGAAGGTTTGTTAGCAACTCAATTGATCATTGAAATCACACATCATTTTATGTTCGAGTCAATCTATTTTAGATTGGCTACGCGATGATTTTAAATCGATTGTGACTCAAACATATTTTAAATTTAACAAATTTACGTTATTACTTTTATTATCATCTCATTTATATATTTCTTTAAAAAACTAACCCAATGTCAACGGGAGCTAGTAACCAATAAGTGATGTTATATAAGATTAGACATGTATTTAAACCTACGAATTAGATATGTCAATCAACGCTTCCTTTAAAAATATATGAATTTCATCCATTTCATAACACCATAAAAACAACGCAACAAAACTTCTAGAAGGAAACAAACTTGTTAAATCAAAAACTACATATGTAGCTATACTGAA
>CM040241.1:31662752-31737638 GCA_022545495.1 Chrysanthemum lavandulifolium | reverse complement strand
TTTTAGTGTTTTATGTGAAAACGTAAGTGTGTTAGAAAACTATTAGTTCAAACCATTTACGTATTTTATTAGTTTCGTTAAAATGATTTTACGTTTGTTATCGACAAAACATTGAAGATCGTAAAATATAAATAAACGTTTTACGGCTTATTTGTATTAACAATCTCCCCTTTTGTTGATGACAAAACATAAAATTATTTTAAGGAAAAGCTAAAATTAAATAGCGTTTGAATTTGTAGTTTTTACTTTCTTCTCCCCCTTTTTGTCGAAACAAAAAGTGTTTGAAGAAAAGCAACACATAGTTTTTAACGGGAAAGGATCTCGTCGTTACTCCCCCTTGACGAGTCCATCCCTAAGTAAGGGCGTCAAGAAACTAATTCTAATCTAGTTCATTTGCAACTAACTTTTGCAAAAGATTACGTCTATGTGACGGGTGTGCTCCCCCTAGATAATTGCAATTTTTGCAACGGGAAGTCATGAAATATAAATCTAAGGTTGCAAGTAATTTTGCAACGTATTGTTTTGACACCAAACTCCCCTAGCTTTAGGATGTCAAATTCTTTATGTGTTAATTGAATAACTGCAAAACAAGGGTTAGAAAACAAGTATAATTCACAATTTCCGCAAATGTGATTTAAGTTAGTAAAAAAACTTTCGACTTCACGGATCCCATGGTTCCCTCCTAGTAGGGATCCGTCTAGGCAACTCGAGGATCCGTCGGTGATGACTAAAATCGCAAAGGTGATATAACAAGTAATGTTATCACATAAATGAGATATGAATACATATGCTCAGAAAAATAACAAGTAGCATGTAATTCCATTTAATAAAACAAGAGTTATGATATACATGACTCTAAAAATAAGAAAACAGACAGTGCATGACTAGGAATTTCTAGACCAACTAACGCTTGATGCTAGGACACCACTAAAATTCTTCTAGCTCAAGTTTTGTTTAGGTTTGATCTCGTCAAAACGTTCGAGGAGATGATAGAACATGAAACGTTGGTTTTCTCGTACTTCATGTATCAAACTTTCAACATGTTGACAATGATAGCAATCTTTGTCATGGCTAGGTAGTGGTGGTGGATGAAATGAAACGGCTTGATGCGAAGGATCAAGTGAATCGGCTTATGGAGCTTCAAACGATAAAGGGATTGGTGGAGGTGCATTTGAGAATGCCTCGACCAAGAATGATGGTGGTGGTAAAGAAGTGTCAACTTCCATATGGTCGGGTGGTTGACTTTGATGATTTCTCATAATCCAAATAGGATTATATGATGGAGACGGCGAAAAGGAAGCCGGAGCAAGTGTTGACTCAACACCTTGATTTTGAACCATTATTCCTCCTAATGAGGAGAATGTTGTCGGCGGAAGCGAATGAGACGGCCTAGGAGGCAAGTCCTCTAAATTGTAGAGGTGTGGTGATGATAGTGGTGAAGTAAATGAAATATTTCTAGGAACCAATGGTGATGGTTTAGTGGAGATGATATTGTTTAGCCTAGGAGGTATGGTGGTATTAGGCATAGGTAGTTTTGTGGGACTATCATTTTAGGAATTGGTTTGATTGGATGATGAAGGATTCTCTCATTTGTTGGTTTGACGGGAGATGATTCGGTTGAGGAGATTTCGTGTATAACACGAGCCTTTTTCATGGGTGGTTCTTTGGTGGATAAGTTACTACTTGGGGTTTTTCTCATGATGAAATGATTTCAAGAGTTGAAAGTTAGAGTGAGAGTGATGACTATGGAGGTCCTAACAAGGTGGTTTATAAACTAAGAGATTTGGCAAGTGCATTTAAGCTTTAAGCCACTACGATTCATTGGAATGTGATGATTGACATGCACAAGAGTCAACTTCAGAGGTTGGACTGATCTAGGAACTCATTTAAGATGATATGGAGTGTTTGAGTTAGGAATATAAGTTGAAATGATTGTTTTAGCAAGATTTGACCTATATCGTCATCCGGATCCCACGGTTCCTTTCTCGAAGGATCCGTCTAGGCTAATCCTAGGGATCCGGCTATCGCTGACTATGAAAGAGTGGAAATGATGTTTCTAAAATCTAAGACCTATAACATCTAGAGTGTTTCAGTCTTCCTAAGTGTCTTAAATGAAGGGGTGCTTAAGTACTTGAAGGTGGTGAGTGATGTAGCTAATGATTGTCTTTATGGAAGGATTTGGAACTTTCATGAGTACCAATGAATGAGCAAGGATGACACTAAATATGAGAGTGTCAATTGAAGCTAAATGATCCTAGAGATGAGGTTGTGACTTAGGATTGTGTTTTGGAAAATATCCTAATGGTTTTGAGATAGGAAAACTAGGATTTGATCAACTTTGATCAATTTTGAGGTGAGGTTGATTTATGATCAATTTTGTCATAAAAGATTTCTAACCTAGATGTGAGGGGTCAAATAAAAAATGAAGTGTGAGGTTTTGAGAGCAGAAGAGTGATGGATTAAAACAAAGTGATAGATCTATGAATATCTTAGAGTGTGATCTATGTGAGTTGGAATGAGTAGGAAAGATCAACCTATCTTGATAAAGACTTAATCTACCTTAAGATACTATATTTAGCTTAGTGTGAGGTGTTCTAAGGATGTGTTTGACATACAATGCTTGCAATTGCATTTTATGTTTGCCGGATCCCACGGTTCCCTAGGTGTAGGGATCCGTTTAGTACAACATTTGGGATCCGTCTATCTGCTAGACAGAACCTTTACTAAAGGTATGCAATGATCTTGACAATGCATTATATTCCAAGTTTTGTTTAAGGGAGTTCTAAAACTAAGATATCAAATGTAAGATGTTTTATTTCATGAAAGAAATATGATTAAATTGATAAATAACGAGTAGAGTAGAATTGATCCTATTTGACTACTACTAGGTTCCTTGAGTGTCTTTGCTAGGAGGATCATTATGTGATTGATGGGTATTGGTGGAATCAAGAATGAAGAAAGTCTTCATGAGAGATATGTTTAGCGGTTCCATCATCTTGTTCACAAGTACGTACAACGGACTTTGAAATTGAGGATGGAAGTGCATAACATTGTGATAGAGGCGTGTCAAGAACATTCCATAAGGGATGAGTTTATTCTTGGAGCCTTGAAGATTTGCAATCGCCTTGCTAAGAAGTAGGCGAGATTGTATGGTTGTTGTGTTAGCAAACAAGTACAACATGTGAGCACAACAAGCGGGAAGAATATCTCGATTTCCTAAGACTCCAAACATTTTCACGTAGAATGAGAGCAAGAGGCTTGTACTCTTCTCGGATATCCCGTGTATGGATAATGTTTGGATTGGAGTAATATGGTCGAGGTTTGCATATTATATGATTTAAATCTTCCGGAGAGGGTATGTGTGAACAATATGGACTATTTTCTTCATGAAAGTTGAAGAGAGAATCAAGAGACCAATCTTCGGTGAAGGCACATAGTCCATGATTTAGAATCCGGAGAATGTGAGCAAAATGACCAAGGGTTAGAGTGAACTTTTGGTTTTTGATATAAAACAAAAGAGATAGAGAGCGATCCTCGTTATGAACGAGTTCGACTTGACGGAAGAATTCCAATAAAAACCTTGGACATATTTTCTCGTTAATTTCTAGAAGACATTCCAATCCTATGGTTCGGAAGGAGGTATTGATACCTTCTTCGAATTGTAGAGAGGTGTCTACAATACGTCCTTCATGGAAGTGACGGGTTTCGAGATTATTGAACCCACGGACGTGATTGCGGTGTGTTGGGCTCAAGAGAGATGTTAGGAGTGTAGACGCTAGTGAGTGAAAAATCAAACTCGTATTCATGCGTCATAGTTGAACCTATAGAAGTGATGGGTTAATAAGAGGTGATGTTTATGGTCAACCTATAATAATCTAACGCTTTTACTAGATTTTTATTAACAATGGTTTTAGCATTTAGCTAACTCATGGTTTTGAAACTCTAGTGGATTATTTCTTTTAGAAAGATAGTGGTTTTAATCTTGCATGAAAACTGTTTTCAAGAGGACGGATCCACGGTTCCTTTACAAAAGGGATCCGCTAGTATATCTTCCGGGATTCGTGGATCGTAGTAACATAAATGATTTGATAAAAACATAGGTTTTACAGTTTTTATACCACGAAATATGTTTTATCCTACATTTTCTTTTAGCATGCATACATGACCTCTAATGTATCACGAAAGAAATAGAAAACACATAAGTGGAGCCGGTTTCACTTGGTTCGAGCCCTAGTCATGATGCTTCTAGCAATGACACGCCTGAGGGTTATGATACTTTATTGAAAATTCGTGCTATTGAAAAACAAATATTTGAGGGAAAACTTGTTCTTGTGGGTGACGATGGGCAACCATTAAAACCAGCTGTGACAGTGGATGCTACTACTTCTACTGGGGCTAATCGATTTGAGCATCTCAAGGTGCCGCAGTCACAGAATGAGCTAGAGGAGATGCTTACTTCTATTGGTTATTATTCAAAACCTCCTCAAGATACGAGTGGTCCTATGGTTTCTGATGAGTGTGTAAATACTCATCATTTTTGGTTAAATGAAGCGCAAAACGTTTAAAATGCTCGAATGCATCAAAATATCGAAAATATTCCAAAATTGCATTTATATGTTTCAGATGCAAAATGTTCAAAATCGGATGAAAATGAGCTAAGTTTGCATAATTGGCGCTTTCAGTCCCCAAGTTTCAAAAGTTGTCGAAATGCACCCCCGAGCACTTAATTTCAAAGAAAAAATCACCAAAGGTCCTTTTAAAATCATAACTTGTCATAATTAGTCCTTTGGTGAAAAATATAAAAGTTTGAGAAAATTACAAGTTTGGTCCTCCAAGTTTAAAAATTGGCAAAAATAGTCCTTGGAAAATTTGAAAATGTCAGCTTTGGTCCTTATACTATTGAAACTTGTCATTTTCAGCCCTTGGAACAACTTTGCAAATTTGGCAGATTTAGTCCCTTGATTTTCAGAAATGGCAAAACAAACCCTTGTATTAAGCTTAAGCCTAAACCCCCTTTGGACTTGTCAAAACAATTGGACCCCTGCCATTCTACATTTGGACCCCCTGTTTTGTGACCCCCCTTTTGATATTAAACCCGGTCAAACTTTGGTCAAAACAAACACCCTTGGCGCTTTTTCTTGTCCTCTTCAACAAACACCCTGCAAACACTCCACCTCCCATCACCCAATCATATCTTGTTCCCCTCCTCCACCACAATCCAAATAGCATTTATTGCTTCACCCTCCCCTCACTCAACCCCAACAGTCAAAAGGAAGTTTGGCGCCAAAAATCAATCCAATGGCCAAATTTCATTTAAGTCATCCAATGGTCTAGAAAGAAGATGGGATTTATCTGAACAAGTGGGAGAAGCATTTTGCATATAAAAGAGAAGAGTTGCAAGAAAGAGGGAAGTAGTTAGTTTTTAATTTTTTTCTTTGTATGTCGTTTTTTTAAGTTATCTTAAGTAAGTGTTTTAAAATGTAATTTTAAGCTTTATTGTAGTAAACTCAAGTCACTTTATCTTTGTAATGTACTTTTAAGCATCAATAACAAGTTTTTATATAAATTCCAAGTTTATTGTTCACTGTGGAAATTTTCAATTTCAAATTTTACGTCCAAGCTTCTCATAAGCTTATGTTAAAATCAAATAAGCTTATTTAAGCTTATTTTAGCCTTTGAGTAAGCTTCTAATTCAGTTTTAAGAAATTTCTCAATTTGGTCAACAAAAGTCAACTGAAGCATCAAATGGTTTAGAAATGGATATTGGTAGATGCAGAGCTTGGATTGGGATGGTTTGATATAGAATAGTATAGTTTGGGTTATGTTTAAGCTTCTCATAATTTGGACCATCCGTGAGATCTAATTCTTTTTCTATATAAATGTTGAAACTGCATATTTTGATAGTTGAGATTTTTGTGCTACTTTGTTATTTTAATCTCTTCTTGGGGATGTCATTTGGTTAGTTAAACATGATTTGTAGCTAGTAATGGGTTAGATTCGAGTTTAGTTGCATCTAATCTCACAACAGCTAAGATTAAGGTGTGTTTGGAACAAGTGTTAGACTGTCATTGTAGGTTGGTTTAGTGGTAAACTACTGCATTACAGTCTTATATAAGTACATTTAGGATCATTTGAGTCACTTATTTGCACATCCAATCACTAGAAGTCAAGATCATAGTTAATCAGTTCTCATTTCCAAATCTGTGTAATGCAGTTAATCATTTCTCTCATATAGGTGTTAAACTAGTTAATCTAGCTTGTAGTAGGTCCATATTAGCACTAAACAACATTATCAGTTCACAAATTTGATCCCAGTCTCACAAAAGTCAAAGCTGCATGTTCTATTAAAAAGTCAAAATTTTCAATGTCGGTTTTGAATAAACTTTAGAATTTTAGTGTGCTCATTATTAAGATTTAGCTTAAATGCTTTTGGGATAGTAATATTTAGTCTGCTCAACTAAATTAGAAAAATACTAGCTTATATATAATTAGCTTATAGACCGCTTATTCTTTAGCTTCTTTGACTACCCTTTTCGAAAATACCACAAGTGCGATAAGTGATCTTTGTGCCTATTTTTGAGTTGTTTAGTGCTTATTTCCAAATAATTGTGCTTATTCAGTTGTTAAACTAGCTTTTTAACAGTTAAGTAGCTTATTTCTAGTTTACTTGTGCTTATTCCTAGCTTAATAGCCAATTTAGCTTAAAATCTTGTCCTTATTACCATTTTTGCCTACTGTTGGAAATCTTAAGCTGAATCTGTGCTTATTAGTCATTTTTATAAAAAGTTGTAGTTGTAAAAATTGCTTATTTTCATGTGTTTAATTAGTTTGTAAAAAGAAAAATCGAAAAAAAAATAAACAGGTAAAAAGGGGTCTCCTGAGATTCGAACTCAGGACCTCCTGCACACCCAGCCACGCACACAGCAGACTCCCCTCAACCAACTGCCCTTGGGACTTCTTTTGTTCAAGTCTTGCACAATTAAATCCTTAAGGGCATTTGGCAGTTTTAAGCTTAAGCCCTTTTCTAGCTTATTTCGTGGCTTATTTCCAAAACAACCACCTAGTTTCTTATTTTTCTTAGATCAAGCATAAGTCAAAGTAGTTTCGTGAATTTTCATATTTCTAAAAACGTTTAGTATTTTTAATAATTAATTTAGTTAAATTTAGTTTTAAATCATAATAAATAATTTAAAAGTCGAAAAAAATACCCGCTTTTTCTAAAATTTTCTTTTGTCATATATTAAGTAAGAAAATTGTTTTTACACTTGTAGGATTTTATTTCATAAATTTTACGTTTTTGCTTATGTACTCGCGTAATTTTTATAAATAACGACGTTTTCATTTTAAATCAAGTTTTAGATAATTTAAGTTTACGTTTTAGTTAAAATAGTTTATTTAAGTTATTTTATTTTGTAAAATCACAAAACATCATTGTAAAAATAGTGATAGCGTTTATTTAATATATTTTAGCTTTTAATTTTCTTTAATTTGCATTTAAGTCATTGTAATTTATTAATTTTTTCTTTAGGTATAGTTATTCATCCTAATCCTTATCGATCACTATCCTTAGTGATCACTCTATCATCGATCAAGTGTTTGCACACCATTGAGTCTCCGTGGGACTTAACAACCCGGGAATTCATTGTATTCTCTGATCTTCATTGCATTTGTGTTTTAAGCGGTTTAAAGCTTACGGTTAGCCATTCACAAGTGGCTAGCTTGTGTGAGTAGCTTGACTGTTGTAGTATAGTGGTAAGTATTCCTTTGTCACGCGGGTGACCCGGTTCGATCCCGGCAAGCGCCAAAATTTGATCTCGTCTTGAAATAAATCGAGTTACCTCACACAAGCTAGCCACTTGTGAATGGCTAACCGTAAGATTATGGCTTGTGGTAAAGGCGGTGGAAAAACTATAATTGGTAATCGACTCACCAAAGATAATACCGATAATTTATCTAAGAGTTGGCTAGTCCAGAGCAACGGCTTCTAGTAAAGACAAATCAAATCCGTTTACTTATGATTTGCTCAAAATCATTTGGTTATCGATGTACCAAGGTTCTTACTTGAACTGAAACATTTGGCTACTCCGTATGATGGCTTTTGGTAAATAGTTTTAAAATCCATTAAAGTTTCAAAAGATTGCTAGGGACTAGCAATAGTTTAGTGTGGGGATTGATGAGTGTAAATACTCATCATTTTTGGTTAAATCTGAAGCGCAAAACGTTTAAAATGCTCGAATGCATCAAAATGATCGAAAATATTCCAAAATTGCATTTTATATGTTTCAGATGCAAAATGTTCAAAATCGATGAAAAATGAGCTAAGTTTGCATAATTGGCGAGTTTAGTCCCCAAGTTTCAAAAGTTGTCAAAAAGCGGTCCTGAGCACTTAATTTCAAAAGAAAAAATCACCAAAGGTCCTTTTAAAATCATAACTTGTCATAATTAGTCCTTTGGTGAAAAATATAAAAAGTTTGAGAAAATTACAAGTTTGGTCCTCCAAGTTTAAAAATTGGCAAAAATAGTCCTTGGAAAATTTGAAAATGTCAGCTTTGGTCCTTATACTATTGAAACTTGTCATTTTCAGCCCTTGGAACAACTTTGCAAATTTGGCAGATTTAGTCCCTTGATTTTCAGAAATGGCAAAACAAACTCTTGTATTAAGCTTAAGCCTAAACCCCCTTTGGACTTGTCAAAACAATTGGACCCCTGCCATTCTACATTTGGACCCCAAATAGTTTTGTGACCCCTTTGATATTAAACCGGTCAAACTTTGGTCAAAACAAACACCCTTGGCGCTTTTTTCTTGTCCTCTTCAACAAACACCGCAAACACTCCACCTCCCATCACCTTACTCATATCTTGTTCCCTCCTCCACCACAATCCAAATAGCATTTATTGCTTCACCCTCCTCACTCAACCCCAAGAGGTCAAAAGGAAGTTTGGCGCCAAAATCAATCCAATGGCCAAATTGCTTAAGTCATCCAATGGTCTAGAAAGAAGATGGGATTTATTCAGAACAAGTGGGAGAAGCATTTTGCATATAAAAGAGAGAAGAGTTGCAAGAAAGAGGGAAGTAGTTAGTTTTTAATTTTTTTCTTTGTATGTCGTTTTTTTAAGTTATCTTAAGTAAGTGTTTTAAAATGTAATTTTAAGCTTTATTGTAGTAAACTCAAGTCACTTTATCTTTGTAATGTACTTTTAAGCATCAATAACAAGTTTTATATAAATTCCAAGTTTATTGTTCATTGTGGAAATTTTCGGTTTAAATTTTACGTCCAAGCTTCTCATAAGCTTATGTTAAAATCAAATAAGTTTATTTAAGCTTATTTTAGCCTTTGAGTAAGCTTCTAATTCGCTTTTAAGAAATTTCTCAATTTGGTCAACAAAAGTCAACTAAAGCATCAATTGGTTTAGAAATGGATATTGGTAGATCAGAGCTTGGATTGGGATGGTTTGATATAGAATAGTATAGTTTGGGTTATGTTTAAGCTTCTCTATTATTTGGACCATCTGTGAGATCTAATTCTTTTTCTATATAAATGTTGAAAGCGCATATTTTGATAGTTGAGATTTTTGTGCTACTTTGTTATTTTAATCTCTTCTTGGGGATGTCATTTGGTTAGTTAAACATGATTTGTAGCTAGTAATGGGTTAGATTCGAGTTTAGTTGCATCTAATCTCTGTGACTAAGATTAAGGTGTGTTTGGAACAAGTGTTAAACTGTCATTGTAGGTTGGTTTAGTGGTAAACTCTCAGATTCTGATCTTATATAAGTACATTTAGGATCATTTGAGTCACTTATTTGCACATCCAATCAGTAGAAGTCAAGATCATAGTTAATCAGTTCTCATTTCCAAATCTGTGTAATGCAGTTAATCATTTCTCTCATATAGGTGTTAAACTAGTTAATCTAGCTTGTAGTAGGTCCATATTAGCACTAAACAACATTATCAGTTCACAAATTTGATCCCAGTCTCACAAAAGTCAAAGCTGCATGTTCTATTAAAAAGTCAAAATTTTTCAATGTCAGTTTTTGAATAAACTTTAGAATTTTAGTGTGTGCTCATTATTAAGATTTAGCTTAAATGCTTTTGGGATAGTAATATTTAGCTGCTCAACTAAATTAGAAAAATACTAGCTTATATATAATTAGCTTATAGACTGCTTATTCTTTAGCTTCTTTTGACTACCCTTTTCTGAAAATACCCTGTGCAGACAGTGATCTTTGTGCCTATTTTTGAGTTGTTTAGTGCTTATTTCCAAATAATTGTGCTTATTAGGTTGTTAAACTAGCTTTTTATGAGTTAAGTAGCTTATTTCTAGTTTACTTGTGCTTATTCCTAGCTTAATAGCCAATTTAGCTTAAAATCTTGTCATTATTACCATTTTGCCTCTTTGTTGGAAATCTTAAGTTGAATCTGTGCTTATTAGTCATTTTATAAAAAGTTGTAGTTGTAAAAATTGCTTATTTTCATGTGTTTAATTAGTTTGTAAAAAGAAAAATCGAAAAAAAATAAACAGGTAAAAAGGGGTCTCCTGAGATTCGAACTCAGGACCTCCTGCACACCCAGCCACGCACACAGCAGACTCCCCTCAACCAACTGCCCTTGGGACTTCTTTTGTTCAAGTCTTGCACAATTAAATCCTTAAGGGCATTTAGCAGTTTTAAGCTTAAGCCCTTTTCTAGCTTATTTCGTGGCTTATTTCCAAAACAACCACCTAGTTTCTTATTTTTCTTAGATCAAGCATAAGTCAAAGTAGTTTCGTGAATTTTCATATTTTTCTAAAAACGTTTAGTATTTTTAATAATTAATTTAGTTAAATTTAGTTTTAAATCATAATAAATAATTTAAAAGTCTAAAAAATACCGGCTTTTTCTAAAATTTTCTTTTGTCATATATTAAGTAAGAAAATTGTTTTTACATTGTAGGATTTTATTTCATAAATTTTACGTTTTTGCTTGCGTGCACTCGCGTAATTTTTATAAATAACGACGTTTTCATTTTAAATCAAGTTTTAGATAATTTAAGTTTACGTTTTAGTTAAAATAGTTTATTTAAGTTATTTTATTTTGTAAAATCACAAAAACATCATTGTAAAAATAGTGATAGCGTTTATTTAATATATTTTAGCTTTTTAATTTTCTTTAATTTGCATTTAAGTCGCTGTAATTTATTAATTTTTTCTTTAGGTATAGTTATTCATCCTAATCCTTTACTGATCACTATCCTTAGTGATCACTCTATCATCTGATCAAGTGTTTGCACACCATTGAGTCTCCGTGGGACTTAACGACCCGGGAATTCATTGTATTCTCTGATCTTCATTGCATTTGTGTTTTAAGCGGTTTTAAGCTTCTTACGGTTAGCCATTCACAAGTGGCTAGCTTGTGTGAGGTAGCTTGATTTGTTTTTCAACCAGATCAAATTTTAGCGCCCATTGCGGGAGGCTTTAGCGTGTGTTAAACCTTTTCGAGACCCATTCTTGCACATATACCACCATTTGTAAAAAGTTTTTTTGTAAAGTTTATCAAAATCCAAAAGTTCATTAACACTTTTCACAAGTGTTATCAACACCAAAAATATTTTCATTCTTTGATTTTATAGCAATTTTTTCAAAAATCCAAAAATATCCATCCTTTATCCTCCATCTGTTTAATTCTACATTTCTTTATCCTCAAATCCCTGTTTAATTCTCCATTCCTTATCCTCTATAACCGTTTAATTCTTCATCTCTTATCCTCTTATCCGTTTAATTCTTCATGTCATGGTTTTCGACATGTTCACGGTGTGGAGGTCCATTTAACGGTGGAAATTGTCGGCGGTGTACCAATGTGAGTTTCGGAGACAAGTTTGTCGGTAATCCGATCCCATTTCAAATAATGAAACACCGATTTTCCTACCTACCTCCACAACCCCAAGACGAATCCTACTCATGCGAGTTTTGTGGGAATGATTCTCATTACGGTTTTGATTGTCCACCACGGGTCCCGCTTGTCTATGAGCCGAACCATGTTACGATCGAACTTTCTTTGAAAGTTATTTTCCCAATTATCTCATTGTAGAATTGCGGGGTCCTCATGCGACTTTTGAATGTCAACCGATGAATCAAAATTTTCACAATTCCAATTCTCCGGTTTGACAATTTCCAACCCCACAGATTCCATCATTCATCAATATCATCATGATAAAACTATTGGAGAATTACTAGTCAAGAACGAACGGCTAATCCTAGTACTCGGACTTCCAAGCCTTCAAAGATATCAATGATTACGAGGAGTGTAATCTTCCACAAAGTTCGAAGAAATACGCATTGAAATAAACTACAAATGAAAAGAATGGTATGTAAGCTTGACGAGATGAATATAAGAATCCGATATGATGGCGATGATGATGAGGATAATATTCAAATGAGGGAATATTATGAGGACGACGAGGAGAGTGTTATTCTTTTGAAAATATCATTTCTCTACTCCCTCGTCTATTGCTATCACACCTATCTTACCTATTATTGCTTCCAAAGACTCTCTCATAATGGAGGATGATCATCTGGCACTATTTCGGAAACGGAATCATCAAGTGTTGAGGATCTTGTCCCAATCCCAAGTGAGTCCGAGGATATATCCGATAGTGATTATGATTTGCCTTTTGTGATTCTCTTGACATTTACGAGGTTACTTCCGGATTTTCTCAAATCCTCTTTTGAATTTCATAATGACTACACTTTTGGGAAAGTAAATCCTCTTTTCGGTGAAATGTCCGAGGCCGATCTGAGACCATCACGGAAGTGGTGGAAATTGCTAGCTCTCGAGCACACCACTTGTCCCACTCTCGTATTCTAACTTATCTCTTCCATCATGTGATGACGATTATATCCTCATCGATGAGATTCATGATCCAAAATCATGAATTCCCTTACGATAATGAGGAGTTAGTCATGATTTTTATCATGATTTTCTTTCTTTTCTCCCTTTTCTCCTTCGGGAATGAGGACACTATTTTTGACCCCGACATTTTCATTTATCATTTTTGAGCCGGTTCTATGTATATCTCATCGGTGTGGAACTTTCACACACATTCAATGTTTATCCAAACCATTTGAATGAAAGTCCGATGGAGATTGTTTCTTCCACTTTGCTTCCCATGAACCAATGAATTGGGTCGAGTCAAGCTAGCGACTCGGTAACCAAAAACAAGCTTACACACCATATGGGTTTTCACCCATATTTCGACTTCTTACCCTTTCTACCACCTTAGTGTGGGGTGATGCCCACATGTTATATATATATATAGCTAAAAAAAAATAAATAAAAAAAAAAAATCTTTCAAATAATGGCCGTAATATTTCCCTTTTCGTTCTATGTTTCGCATAATCGCGGTACTTTGAATATTGAGGGCAATATTCATTTCTAAGTGTGGGGAATTCTCACGAATTTTATCATGTATTATCCACCCAATTCCCGTTTTGGCCAAAATTTTTTTGGAATAAGTGTTTTCACTTATTCATCATATGGTAATCAGTTCGCCATGTCTAATAGACAAAAGGATTGGCTAATCCAGGAGCAAACGGCTCTTGGTAAAGATATATCAAATCCGTTGACGGCTTGCAATTTGCCCAAAATTGTATGGTATTCAACTCACCATATCCTAAAAAGTGAAGAGTTGGCTAGCCCGTAAGATTATGGCTTGTGGTAAAGGCAGTGGAAAAACCATAATTGGTAATCGACTCACCAAAGATAATACGATAATTTATCTAAGAGTTGGCTAGTCCGAGCAAACGGCACGGTAAAGACAAATCAAATCCGTTCTGACTTATGATTTGCTCAAAATCATTTGGTTATCGATGTACCAAGGTTCTTACTTGAACTGAAACATTTGGCTACTCCGAGTGATGGCTTTTGGTAAAGAGTTTTAAAATCCATTAAAGTTTCAAAAGATTGCTAGGGGGTAGCAATAGTTTAGTGTGGGGATTGATGAGTGTGTAAATACTCATCATTTTGTAAATCTGAATCGAAAAACGTTTAAAATGCTCGAAATGCATCAAAATATCGAAAATATTCCAAAATTGCATTTTATATGTTTCGGATGCAAAATGTTCAAAATCGGATGAAAATGAGCTAAGTTTGCATAATTGGCGCTTTAGTCCCCAAGTTTCAAAAGTTGTCAAAAACAGTCCCGAGCACTTAATTTCAAAGAAAAATCACCAAAGGTCCTTTTAAAATCATAACTTGTCATAATTAGTCCTTTGGTGAAAATATAAAAGTTTGAGAAAATTACAAGTTTGGTCCTCCAAGTTTAAAAATTGGCAAAATAGTCCTTGGAAAATTTGAAAATGTCACTTTGGTCCTTATACTATTGAAACTTGTCATTTTCAGCCCTTGGAACAACTTTGCAAATTTGGCGATTTAGTCCCTTGATTTTCGAAATGGCAAACAAACCCTTGTATTAAGCTTAAGCCTAAACCCCTTTGGACTTGTCAAAACAATTGGACCCCGCCATTCTACATTTGGACCCCTGTTTTGTGACCCCTTTGATATTAAACCTTGGTCAAACTTTGGTCAAAACAAACAATGGCGCTTTTTCTTGTCCTCTTCAACAAACACCCTGCAAACACTCCACCTCCCATCACCCAGCTCATATCTTGTTCCCCCCTCCTCCACCACAATCCAAATAGCATTTATTGCTTCACCCTCCCCCTCACTCAACCCCAACAGGTCAAAAGGAAGTTTGGCGCCAAAAATCAATCCAATGGCCAAATTCTGTTTAAGTCATCCAATGGTCTAGAAAGAAGATGGGATTTATTCAGAACAAGTGGGAGAAGCATTTTGCATATAAAAGAGAGAAGAGTTGCAAGAAAGAGGGAAGTAGTTAGTTTTTATTTTTTTTCTTTGTATGTCGTTTTTTTAAGTTATCTTAAGTAAGTGTTTTAAAATGTAATTTTAAGCTTTATTGTAGTAAACTCAAGTCACTTTATCTTTGTAATGTACTTTTAAGCATCAATAACAAGTTTTTATATAAATTCCAAGTTTATTGTTCACTGTGGAAATTTTCAGTTTCAAATTTTACGTCCAAGCTTCTCATAAGCTTATGTTAAAATCAAATAAGCTTATTTAAGCTTATTTTAGCCTTTGAGTAAGCTTCTAATTCAGTTTTAAGAAATTTCTCAATTTGGTCAACAAAAGTCAACTAAAGCATCAAATGGTTTAGAAATGGATATTGGTAGATGCAGAGCTTGGATTGGGATGGTTTGATATAGAATAGTATAGTTTGGGTTATGTTTAAGCTTCTCTATAAGTTGGACCATCTGTGAGATCTAATTCTTTTTCTATATAAATGTTGAACCGCATATTTTGATAGTTGAGATTTTGTGCTACTTTGTTATTTTAATCTCTTCTTGGGGATGTCATTTGGTTAGTTAAACATGATTTGTAGCTAGTAATGGGTTAGATTCGAGTTTAGTTGCATCTAATCTCACAATGACTAAGATTAAGGTGTGTTTGGAACAAGTGTTAAAGCTGTCATTGTAGGTTGGTTTAGTGGTAAACCATCGTATTCTGTCTTATATAAGTACATTTAGGATCATTTGAGTCACTTATTTGCACATCCAATCGGTAGAAGTCAAGATCATAGTTAATCGGTTCTCATTTCCAAATCATGTAATGCGATTAATCATTTCTCTCATATAGGTGTTAAACTAGTTAATCTAGCTTGTAGTAGGTCCATATTAGCACTAAACAACATTATCGGTTCACAAATTTGATCCAAGTCTCACAAAAGTCAAAGTCGCATGTTCTATTAAAAGTCAAATTTTTTCAATGTCGGTTTTGAATAAACTTTAGAATTTTAGTGTGTGCTCATTATTAAGATTTAGCTTAAATGCTTTTGGGATAGTAATATTTAGCTGCTCAACTAAATTAGAAAAATACTAGCTTATATATAATTAGCTTATAGACTGCTTATTCTTTAGCTTCTTTTGACTACCCTTTTCTGAAAATACCCTGTGCAGACAGTGATCTTTGTGCCTATTTTTGAGTTGTTTAGTGCTTATTTCCAAATAATTGTGCTTATTCAGTTGTTAAACTAGCTTTTTAACAGTTAAGTAGCTTATTTCTAGTTTACTTGTGCTTATTCCTAGCTTAATAGCCAATTTAGCTTAAAATCTTGTCCTTATTACCATTTTTGCCTACTGTTGGAAATCTTAAATTTGAATCTGTGCTTATTAGTCATTTTATAAAAGTTGTAGTTGTAAAATTGCTTATTTTCATGTGTTTAATTAGTTTGTAAAAGAAAAATCGAAAAAAATAAACAGTAAAAGGGGTCTCACGAGATTCGAACTCGGGACCTCCCGCACACCCACCACGCACATGAGACTCCCTCAACCAACTGCCCTTGGGACTTTTTTGTTCAAGTCTTGCACAATTAAATCCTTAAGGGCATTTGGCAGTTTTAAGCTTAAGCCCTTTTCTAGCTTATTTCGTGGCTTATTTCCAAAACAACCACCTAGTTTCTTATTTTTCTTAGATCAAGCATAAGTCAAAGTAGTTTCTGTGAATTTTTCATATTTTTCTAAAAACGTTTAGTATTTTTAATAATTAATTTAGTTAAATTTAGTTTTTAAATCATAATAAATAATTTAAAAGTCGAAAAAATACCCGGCTTTTTTCTAAAATTTTCTTTTGTCATATATTAAGTAAGAAAATTGTTTTTACACTTGTAGGATTTTTATTTCATAAATTTTACGTTTTTGCTTGCGCACTCGCGTAATTTTTATAAATAACGTACGTTTTCATTTTAAATCAAGTTTTTAGATAGTTTAAGTTTACGTTTTAGTTAAAATAGTTTATTTAAGTTATTTTATTTTCTAAAATCACAAAAACATCATTGTAAAAATAGTGATAGCGTTTATTTAATATATTTTAGCTTTTTAATTTTCTTTAATTTGCATTTAAGTCGCTGTAATTTATTAATTTTTTCTTTAGGTATAGTTATTCATCCTAATCCTTTACTGATCACTATCCTTAGTGATCACTCTATCATCTGATCAAGTGTTTGCACACCATTGAGTCTCCGTGGGACTTAACGACCCGGGAATTCATTGTATTCTCTGATCTTCATTGCATTTGTGTTTTAAGAGGTTTTAAGCTTCTTACGGTTAGCCATTCACAAGTGGCTAGCTTGTGTGAGGTAGCTTGACTGTTTTCAGCACAGATCAGTTTCTAATGTTAATGCTACTAGTAGTCCTAATAATGTTAATGACAAGGTTGATACGAATGCACATGGGGCTGTTGGTATTGAGAAGGTTGGTGTTTCTTTGAAACAACCTTCTACATCGTATGCTGGTGTTACTTCTACTGAACCTAAGAAACACATGTCAAACTTCCGTAGGCTGGAGTGTAATAACAAAGCTAATGGTGTGGATCTTTCTGTCCCGGTGAAAGTGGTTGAAGAAGTGAACTCTAGGTTTGAGAATACTTTGTATGGGTATTTTCTTGGTCAACGACTTGCTTTTCCTGTTGTTGATTACTTTGTACGTAATGCGTGGGCTAAGTTTGGTATACAAAAGGTAATGATGAATGCAAAGGGGTTTTTCTTTTTTAAGTTCAATTCGAAGAAAGGTGTTGATGATGTTCTTGAAAACGGTCCTTGGTTGATTAGAAATGTACCTATTATTCTTAAACCATGGACATTGAACACCAACCTACTTAAAGAGGATTTGACCAACATCCCGGTGTGGGTTAAATTCCATGATGTTCCTCTTGCTATGTTTTCTGATGATGGCCTGAGTCTCCTTGCCACATTGATAGGCACGCCCAAAAGGTTAGATACTTTCACTAGCCAAATGTGCAAGGACTCGTGGGGCCGTAGTAGTTTTGCTAGATGCATGATTGACGTGAAGTCGGATGAGGTGTTTAGGGACAGCCTTACTGTTGAGATACCGTTACTTGATGGGTCGGGTTCGACTATTGAGAAGATACGGGTTGAATATGAGTGGAAACCACCTCATTGTGATACATGTAAGATTTTTGGTCATACTCTTATTGAATGTCCTAAAGTTGTTGAACCTCCTGCTTAGCCTACTAAGCGTGTTAATGATGGTTTCAAGACGGTTAATAACAAGAAGAAGGGAAAGCAAGGTGGGTCTACTATTAGGGTCAAGGAGGGTTTACTAAACTTTGTTGTGGGTAGCAGTTTCAATATCAACCCAAAAGACTCCTCCCGAACCTAAGAAAGTGGAAGTCACTAAGAAGAATGCTTCGATGTGGCTAATTCGAGTGGAACTAAGATCTCACATCTAACCGGTTTGATGCTCTTAATATGGAAAATACGGATGCGTTTGGTATTCCTTCTAATGACACCAACAAGGATGTGGATTCTGGTCGTACAATGGAAGTTACTGAAGATAAGTCTACTAAGACAGGTACTGCATCACAAGAACCCCTTGTGAGTGATTTGAAAGAGATGGAGTCGGGTGTGGCTCCTAAAACTAGTGATTCTTGTAATCCGCCCGCCTCTTCTACTAAGAGAGTTAACCCTTTTTCTAAAGTAGGAGAGATCGTGCTTTCTGATTCTGAAGATGAGGTGGTTGCTAAACCATTTGATGAGTCTGCTAATTTATTCGGTGGTGGCCAAGAGCTTGAAGATGAGTATGATGACTATGACTACGATGACTATGCGAATCGGGTTTATGATCTTCCAGGGAATTTGAATGCCTTTAATGCCATGTATGGCACCAAGCTTCAAGGTCCTAGGAAGTAATTTTCTTTTGTTATGTCCTATGTTATCATTTGAGTAGTGGTTTGTTTTCTTGTTTAGAAAATAGGAAGTACCTTGTTATGTAAGCTTTATGCCTATGTAACGGGCTGAGATATGGGATTTCACTCATATCCATTGTACTTAAACGTTTCTTTGGTTATCATATTTACCAGGGTGCAGGATTACTCCCCTTTACCCATAATAGTAACCTAGATAAACTAGATTAATAATATTGCATTTCAATACTAAGGATGATACAAAGGATTGGGTATATAACCCCAATATAGATTAACAACACAAAGTAAATGTCTCCGTATGCGAACTTCATCGTAGGGAACACAAGTGTGATGAGTGTTAGGGCAATGAACACGAGTGCGATGTAAACCATGTTGATGACGGATCTTCTTGGTTTCGATTGAGATGGAATGAGGAGGAAGATGAAGTTTTTGAATGAGATGAAATTTTTGAAAATGGAAGATTTGAAAAAGTGAGGATTTGATGAGATGGTCGACGGTGGGAGTTTTTATAGGGAAGGAGGAATTTTTGAAATTCGTGTTTTGTTTTATTGGATTAAAAGAAACAAAACATAAGTTTTATATACCATGACTTTATATGAGAAATAAAACACGTATGTGAGAAAAAGGCTTCCTAATGAAGCTTCATGTAAAACATTTAATTTGCACAAAAGATAATCATATAAATACCTAACTAGGTATACTTAATTATCAAGCAAAGTAAAAAGAAAATCATACCTTTAGCGCACTTAGGAATGTCTTTACAAATGACACAGCAAATGTCACTTAGACTATTCCCGCTCCTTTACGTTTAAGATACCTTCTTAAAGAAGGTATTCTTGTTACCAAGCGACTCTAAAGCTTGGTGGGTATGAGCTTTGACTAATCAACATGACAAGGAAGATTAGTGCAATTAAAAAAAAAAATAAGAAAAAAAAAAATGTTGTTTATCAAATCAACATCCAAACATATAGTTTTTAAAAAAAAACATGGTGTTTGCTTATATGAAAAACCTTCTTTGTAGTTTTCAATTAACCATGGATCGTATCAAGTTTTTAAAGTACAATATACTTCAAGAAACTTGGTAGCGAAGCTCGATGCCAATTGTGGAAAACTAGAAGGGGTTGAATAGTTTACCAATTAAAACTTCCTTTTAAACTATTTAGATCGACTTATGTCAATCTATTTGGTTGTGTGTGTTGGATGTTGATAAACAAGCATATTAAGATATGTAATGAAAGATAAGAGTAAGAACCACAAAACCACAACGCGAGTATTTATAGTGGTTCGCTACAAGGACACCTTCCTTGCCTACTCCACTCCCGAGTCACCTACTCGAGAGTTCGTAAACACTAAACCAATCTCCTTATGGCGAGAAGCCTTCACAACGCCGCTTAACCTTTTCGGTACAAAGCTAAATACCGAGTTCTTTCACACCAAGGCGAACCACACCTACACAACGTCGCCTACCCTTTATACGGTGCTAGGCTAACCACCGAGTTCTTTCACACCTTAGGTGAACTACACCTTCACAACGTCGCCTACCCTTTATTAGGTACTAGGCTAAGCACCTAGTTCCATTGCAATGGAGGAACTACTACCACACTACACCAACGACTAATCCCAAAGGAGATCTACTCCTTTACAACATCATCAAGGACATCAATATCCTTGGATCTAATGCTAGTCTATCTAGTACATCGAAACACACCATATCGAATGTACATCTAAGGCACCTTTCACTAATGTCTTTGACTAGATCTACAAGACACCTTTCATTAATGTCTTGTGTCTTTACTTTGAAGCACCTTTCACTAATGCTTCAAGTCTTGACTTCTAAGCACCTTTCACTAATGCTTCTTGTCTTGACTTCCAAGCACCTTTCACTAATGCTTCTTGTCTTGACTTCTTAAGCACCTACCACAAGTGCTTATCCTATAGACGATAGATACCCTTCACTAATATCTTCGTCTTGACACTTGAGACATCTTTCACTAATGTCTTCGACACTACACTTCTTTGAAGAAAAAAAGAGATCATCAACAAGAGGACTTCAATAGCCTTGATGATGAGGAAGCATGGCAACTCATGTACTTGAGCTTGCTTGACTTCAAGGGTGATGATCTTGCCTTTAAGAGGAACCTAGAAGATCACACAAAAACAAAACTACAAACATAGATCTCTTGGATCTAAGTTTAGTGAGATTTAACTTGTGGGAGAAAGTGTTTTGGAAAGGGTGAGAAATAATGAAGAAATGGCTCACTATTTATAGAGGAAAAATCCCTCATTTACCGGATCCCACGGATCCCTTCCACAAGGGATCCGGCTAGCACAAAGCTAGGGATCCGTGGTCCGCTCCTCTTTGCCCATGGGTATTTTTAGTTATGGGTCATGGGTCATGGGTTATGGGTTGATCCATGGTTTTTATTCTAGATACAATGTATCTTAAGGATACAATGTACTTGGTTAAGTGGTATGTATAAAACCATGGGTTATGGGTCAAAACCATTTGCTAGTTTTTATCTATTTAGTATATACTTGTTTTTACCCATTTTAGTATATACTTAGTTAAGTATATGTTAGCCCAATATGTAAACACTAGTTGTTGTACATATGTATATCTAAATCATAAAATCACTTATACTTGTTTTAGTGTTTTATGTGAAAGCGTAAGTGTGTTAGAAAACTATTAGTTCAAACCATTTACGTATTTTATTAGTTTCGTTAAAATGATTTTACGTTTGTTATCGACAAAACATTTGAAGATCGTAAAATATAAATAAACGTTTTTACGGCTTATTTGTATTAACAAAGTATGCAACCAAGATTTTATCACATGAAATAAATTTGCATGCTAGGAAAAATATGAAAGACTCTGAGGAATTCCATGTGAGGTTTATACCAGTGACAAAGAAGGAGATTATCAAGAATGCTATCCAGGCTAGGGCAAACCGCGAACGTTATATGTATGACGTGTAGTTGTAGTACTAAACTGTTTACTACTTGTGTTTGTTTTTAAGGTCTGTTGTTCATGTGTTTTTATGGACAATTTTTGGTCATGTCATTATCCTGGCAGGTGGATTGACTTTTCAAATTTTGTTGGTCATGTGTCGTTATGGACACGTGTTTTGGTGGATCTATGAAAAGTCATCTTGTAGTTATGGACAACTATTTAGCCTATTTAAATAGATTTTCTTATTAAGCTACTATGAAAAGTGAGCGTGTAGTTAATGTGACTTATTAAATTTTTGGTGGTTATTCACAAGTGATTTTTAGCAAATCTCAAACAAATCACAAGTGATTTGTCACTAATCACTTGTGATTTGGCTATAATTATCATTAAAGCAAACTTGAAATTATATTAATACAACTTAATAAAAAAGTAAAAAATTGAAATCCAACTATCATTTTTATTCTAGTAATCAACAGATCAAAGTTTTTATCTCAAGTAACAATGAACATCTCGGTTACAACTGAGGTAACAATCCACAAATATTTAAAACTTAACAAAGTATGTAAAGTATTTATAAAGTAAAAAAAATCACTTAGTTTTAAGCAGTGTTATTCATCGATTTTTCAGCCGCTACTTTTTCAGCCGCTGCTTTTGCAGCCGCTATTGCCTTTGGACCTAGAGGAAAAGTTCTTTTGGTATGTGTATTAGTTTTCACTCCACATTCTCCACATTTCCTCTTTGGCTTTAAACTTGCATCTATTGCTTTCTCTCTTTCACTCTTCCTACGTACCTCTCTTGTACCACCTTTGTTTTTAGCACCTGATGGGTTGTTGACATCAATTCTTTTAGGCTTTGGAACCCCGATATATTTCTCCATATCATCTTTTTTGCATGGAGGATTTGGCACAACAATGTCGACCTTCTTCTTCAACGTTCTAATCTGCTCTACAAATTCAGCCATCTTTTCTTCATCATTGCTCAAACGATGTAGGCACTCGTCTACTAAACAAGTTGCCTCATTTGTGAGTCTATCAACTGTTTCATTCTTTTCACCATATCGGTTTCTCTTTCTTCTCAAATCAGGAGGTATTATATCCCTTGTCCAACGCCTCAAAATGTACCTCTCGGGAATCTTTTCAATGTCATTATTCTTGAAAATACAAAATATGTGGCGACATAGAAACCCAAATCGAAGGAAGTGCCTACATGTACAGACCACTAATCCATCTTCCAAATTGCACTACCTTAGCAGAGCAAAACACAAAAAATGAATAACATAACAAAGAATCACAAGTGATTTTGACAAATCGCAAGTGATTTGTCAAAATCACTTGTGATTCGTCAAAATCACAAGTGATTCAGGCAAGCATAACAATGAAAAAAAAAACACACAATATTAAATTAAAAGAGCTTTTTCATACCTTTTACATTGCCTGAACACGCGCCGCCTTTGGTTTTTCTACCGCCTCACTTGTGCCCTTTTTTTTCCTTGTATAGTGTTCTATATTCACCAGCATTCTTATCTCTAATGAGTGTTATCTCACAGCCCTCTTCAGTTTGTACATTCTGTATCTGACAATCCCAGATTCCTTCATTAATTTATGTTTGAACTCGTAGAAAAATTGTCCTTGTGTATACCAAAGCAGCATGTTTTTCAATCATCAGTTTTGTTTTTAACTTGGGCATCGAGTCCATTGAATCAAAGTCTAACTGCTCTTGAATGTGTCTTTGCTTTTCCATTGCAGATTCGAAGCAGATCATGAAGTTAATCAGTGTCGATCCTTCGTTTGTGAAATGCGAGAAGAACGAATTTTCAATTTCTGACCTTGAAGTAGTCCTCATTAACCCAAACAGTGGCGAGTCAAGAAAATAAGCAGGTATCCATGTTGATCGCATATTAAACATCTTCGTCATCCACTTATGATCTTGCAAGCTAAAATCTTCAATTAATTTTCCCCACTTTTCCTCAAACCCCCTTGGTTCCAAGAACATATCCCATACAATCTCGTTAAAGCGCCTTTTGAAGTCTGTTTCATCATATATCTTCTTACAAATCTGTCAAACAATTACACTCATCAATGCTACAAGTCCATAGTCTTAGTGATGGTACAACTTTACGTAAAATCACAAGTGATTTATTAGAAAGTACCTTAGCCGGAACCTTTTGGGTGATATGCCACATGCATAGCCTGTGTTTCGACTCTGGGAGAATGGCTGCAATAGCTTTCTTTATCGCCCCATCTTGATCTGTTACGACTATTGTAGGTTGCTTGTTAAATGCTTACATGAATGACTCCAAAAGCCAAATGTAGGATTTGGTATCTTCACTTTTCAGCATTCCCGCAGCAATTGTCACACTCTTACTGTGGTTATCGATTGCAATAAATGGAACGAATACCATATTGTACCTGAAAGCATATAAAAACACATGGAAAGCATATATAAATAAACACCTTCTGTGACAAATCACAAGTGATCTGTATAAATCATAAGTGATCTGTATAAATCACAAGTGATTTGGACCAAATCACAAGTGATCTGGACCAAATCACAAGTGATCTGTTTAGATCACATGTGATTTGGACCAAATCACAAGTGATCTGTTTAAATCACATGTGATTCAGAAAAATCACAAGTGATTTAGAAAAATCACTTGTGATTTTTATAAATCACATGTGCTTTTCTTGTGGCATCTAACAGATAACAAGTGATTTTTAATCTATTGATAAATTCAAAATAGTTGAAACTTACTTATTAGTCCTGAACGTCGCATCAAAAGAAATGATGTCGCCAAATTCTTCAAAGTTACATTTTATTACCTAAATGCCAAAAGCAGTGCAACTAGTTTGTTGTCTTCTACTTTGTAGTGAAAAGAAAATTTTGCACATACGCCTTCTCTTTTCCATCTTGTTAATTAGCATTTGAGAATCCCTTCCCTATGAAGCAGTTAAGTCCCTAAAATAGTTCTTAAAATCCATAACTGCCCGTGAACTAGGTCATACCCTTTAATGCTCTTGTAAATATGGTGAGCTACGGTAGCACCTATATTTGCGGTTTTAGCTTTCATGACAAAGAGCTTTTGAGTAGACCATTTTTCTTTCCGTCTTAGAGAGTTGTCGATATACTTAGGACAAAGCGTATGGTTATGCCTAGGATTGAATTTTACTAGTTTGTATTTTCGAAGCAGGATCCAAATCTAACTTGACACGTGCCATACAACCTGTTACCGTAGGTTCTGTTTGAATAACCTTATCATTTCCTTGGCTTTTAAAGTATCTATGTTGATGCTCCTAAGTTTTCCTTCACGGTTACACATCGATACTTGTGTTGTACAAAACCACTTCTAGTTTTCCTTTGTGATGAAAGCTTTATTTCAAATCCACCTCTAAGGCGTAAGCCTTATACATCCTAATAGCCTCATCTAGTGTGTCAAAGTAAACCCCTCTTTCGGTATTAATTCGGTTCCATATTAGGTTGCCAATAAACTGAACCCCCAGGTGTCTCCTTATGAATTACTAAACTCGCTTTAGGTGTTGTCACAGCTTCTAAAAAATATACAAGGTTGAAGTTTGTTTAAATCATTTGTGATTTACCATAAATCACTTGTGACTTATGGTAAATCACATGTGATTGTGCTAAAGCAAATGTGATTTGTAGTACTGCAAATTCTAACATCTAAATATATCTAAATCACATGTGATTTAGCACAAATCACATTTGATTTAGCACAAATCACAGGTGATTTATCATAAATCACATGAGATTTACCACAAATCACCTGTGATTTATGTATATCTCATATTTTGCCTCAAAACTAAAGAAATTTAATAAAATTACAAATGGCTTGCCGTTAACATGTGTTTCATTTTCATCATCTGTTTCACCACTTCTGATATCATCTTCAACAATAAACCGAACTCGTTGAGCATCACCGGCATCATTCATTGCGAGTAAACCTTCTTCAACTATCCGAACTCCTTCAACATCATCAACACTCATAACCTCGCTACCTTCTTCAACTATCCGAACTCGTTCAACATCATCAACACTCATAACCTCGCTACCTCCTTCAACATTCTGATTTTTTTCAACAGAATCAACCGTACATACGTTACTTACGCTACCTAATTCTATACTCTCATTTTGTTTTGCATCACAAACACTGCATGCACTACCTTCAACAACCTGAACACAAGTGATTTCTCCAATATTATCCATGTGTGTGTGATTGTGTATGTGACTGTGTGTTTTGGATCGGATTTGAATGATTTTGATGTTTTTTGGATCGGATTTGAATGTTTTTGATAATTTTCGACCTAATTTTTGGATCGGATTTGAATGATTTTGATGTTTTCTGGATCGGATTTGAATGTTTTTGATGATTTTCGACCTAATTAGACTTAATTTTTGGATCGGATTTGAATGATTTTGATGTTTTTTGGATCGGATTTGAATGTTTTTGATGATTTTCGACCTAATTTTTGGATCGGATTTGAAGAATTGATGAATTTCATATTTGGATCGTGTTTGGTGCGTGTGTGACTGTGTGTTTTGACAGTTTTTTTCGGATCGTAGAATGAGAAGCTGTCATGTGAGAAGCGTGATATGATATCACCTAATGGACAAAATTGCCCCTATAGTGAAAATAGGAGATTTAATCTTGTCCTTTGGATGAAGGTAGATTGGATGGCTTGGATCTTGCCATTTGATCTTTGAAAAATATGTGTACTCAATGGATCCCACCCCTTGTTTACAATTATAGATGTGTCCTTTTATGTCATTTGACATCTTATAACTACATTTAACAGCTAACTTACCAAACACTTTAATTGAAAAGAAAGACACAAGTTAACAGCTTTGCAGCTTACAACACACACCTTACAGCTAGTTTTGCTAAATATACCTTAAAAGTCACGTGAGAGTGACAAGTGTTTTGTTTTGAGCGGAGAATTGATGATGAACATAAAATGGGTGAACATTCGAACTGACGAACATATTTTTTATAAACATTTAGACCATAACCGATGAACATACATTCCAATGGATGACCATTTTTTTAATTAACATTGAGACCATGATTGAACGTTTCAATTTATGAACAATTTCATCATAACAATTCATGAGTTCGAAGTTCATTGTTTTATTAAAAAAAAGAAGGTTTTTGTTGATTTTAAGTCAAAACGAAATTAGCATAGCAATTATTGACCGATAAACCCTAAATTAACAGCAAGTGACATCAATTGTTTTATCTTTGTGTGTTTTTCTTTTTACTTTTGAATCGGTTTTAGTGAGCCGAACAGCCATAATGGAGCCCAAGTATGAAGTAGGAGCTTATGTATGCATACCAAATAAAAAGAAAAAAAGAAACACAAGGCCCATTACAATAGGCAAAGAAAAGATACGATTGTTATATCATTACTATACTTGAGAGAGAATTAACCGACAATATCAACTATTCCAAACCTAGATACGATTAGTATACATATTTATTTATCTTTTTCGTTTTGGCTTAGAGCAAAGGATTCAATGACAGAGCTTGGTTTTGATATTCAGGAAGAGATACTTCTAAGATTGGAAGTAAACGATCTCATCCGATGCAAAAGTGTATGTAAGTCATGGAATTCCTTAATCTTAAGTGATCGTTTTATTAAATCTCAGCTTAACTACACTCTCAATAAGAGACATACTAATGAAATTGGAGATACAAGAATCATCGTTTCCCCTACTAGTACACTTGTTGGTTCTTCTAATGGTCTTGTATGCATCTCTCGTCATCACTTTACTGATTTTTTAGTCATTAATCCCTCTACTCGCGAGGTGAAAGAACTAAGAAAACTTCCTGAAAGTTATTATGAGTATTATGTATATGCGTCAGGTTTTGGTTATGATTCATCTATAGATGATTTCAAGGTTGTAATAGGATACAAGTATCTACCTAATGAGGAAGGCATTATGTTTAAATTGTTAGAACTGAAGACAAACATTTGGAGATCAGTTCGTCTATCTTGTGGTTATGATTATTTGTATGGGGATGGTATCGTATGCAATGGGGCGATTCACTGGTTGGATTGGGAAAAAAAGCCATCAGCAATTGTTTCTTTTGATTTATCCAAAGAGGTTTTCAAAAATATCCGCCTACCAAAATTGGATGATCAATATGACTCGTGGACTTTGGGGACTATGAAAAACCATCTATGCATCTTTCCTCAACCAGATAACAACTTAAGGAAAAATAAGGAAATGGAGATATGGGTAATGAGAAACTACAATGTACAAGAGTCTTGGGAACGAGAGTTACCGCCACCTGGTTATGACGCGAACAAAATAACGATGTATTACAATCCCCCTAGAAATTTCTTGTATGGAGGTGTTCACATATGGCTGTTAGAAAAAGGTTCACGTGCTCCAGTATTGGTGCGAAGCATTGAACGTCCCCACGAACATTACCAAGGACATTACATATTGAAAATGCTCATATCCGGTTATCCACAAATTCGGAATGTGATTCTAATTATAATGACCATGTATTTGTCACGAGCCTTGTATCTCCACATGGCAATGGTAATTGTAATGAGGGGAGAGTGAAGAGGAAAAGGAAAAATGTGATATCTCCCGATGGTGACGGGAGGAGCGTGAAGAGTAGAAGGGGGAGCCCTGTGTCTCACAGTTCTGATGGAGGGAGAGCAAAGAGTAAAAGTCAAATCCATGTATCTTCTGATTCCGATGGCGATGAAAGGAGGGTGGATAGGAAAAGGAGGGAGAGGGAGAGCCTTGTGTATCATAGTTCCGATGGAGGGAGAGCTAAGAGTAAAAGGAAAAGCCTTGTATCTTCTGATTCTGATGACGATGGAAGGAGAGTGGGGAGGAAAAGGAGGGAGAGTGAGAGCCTTGTGTTTCACAGTTCCGATGGAGTGAGAGCTAAGAGAAAAAGGCGAAGACATGTATCTTCTGATTCCGATGGCGATGGAAGGAGAGTGGAGAGGAAAAGGAGAGAGAGGGAGAGGGAGAGTTTTGTGTTTCACAGTTCTGATGGAGGGAGAGCTAAGAGTAAAAGGCAAAGCCTTGTGTCTTCGGATTCCGACGACGATGGAAGGAGATTGGAGAGGAAAGGAAGTAAGAGGAAGTGGGAGAGCCGTGTGTTTCATAGTTCCGATGGAGGGAGAGCTAAGAGTAGAAGGCAAAGCCTTGTATCTTCTGATTCCGACGACAATGGAAGGAGAGTGGAGAGGAAGAGGGAGAGCCTTTTGTTTCACCGTTCCGATGGAGGGAGAGCTAAGAGTAAAAGGCAAAGCCATTTATCCTCGGATTCCGATGACAATGAAAGGAGAGTGGATAGGAGAAGGAGGAGGGAGAGGGAGAGGAGTCAGAGCGAGAGGGAGATGCCAACGGCAATGAGGGGAGACACAAGAGAAAAAGGAAGGAAATGATAGAATAACATTGAGACTTCTAAGGTCCATCGGTCTTACTCTGATTTGATTTTGCTCTTTCTGTATCGCTCATGATTTGATTAACAAAATTGCAACAAAAAATGGAAGGAAATGCAGATAACAAAAACGGATATCTAACAAGAAATGCAGATACGCAATGTTATTTCGTTATTTACTTTTTTACTTGTAACATAAATTATGGGCATTAAAATATAACTTCCTATTTGATTTATCAGTTAAGTTAACTAAAGGGAGAACCATGGGTTCGTCGATCAAGTGTCGAGTTTGAGATGTGTTTGATTGCAGAGTTCATTCGGAAGTTTGTTATTTTTTCTTTCATTTATTTGCTTTACAAACTCGTATTAGTAATTGAGACCATGCTTCTGCTAGGGATCTTTGTACCACTTGTTAAGAGTATCTTGTGTTGAAGAAATCATTGCTGATCCATTGTAAAAAAAAATTGCAGCATTCAGAATCTATAAAGTGAATCTGGTCAAATTATGTGCCTGTTCTTTGTAATGCTAGTTAACCAACATGCTTTTTGTTTTCATCAAATGTAACACTTACATATTACATAACGATTAAAAAAACTCATCTGAGAATCCAAGTCAAGTTTACTTTCAAATGTACACAACATCAATTTCAAGAACATTAGAACCCTAAATTACGCTTCATTAAAGTAAAAGAAGTCGATCCAGTTCAGGGCATACCCAAATTAATTTCGTTAGAGTTCCATTGAAAATAAAAAATAAGTAAAATGCATTTGCCAGCAGTCAAACCCATGTCTATTGCTTGGAAGGCAATTATTCTAACCGTTGGACTACAAACGCTTTGATGTAAGCTTCACTTGACAAACTCGAATTATTAAGGTACCAACTACCCCGGGTTCGCCTCCTGGAAAAAATCATGTAGTGTTAACTCAACTTTGTTTGAATGACATTATTTCTCATTTGAACCAAATTCTATTGAAATTATTTCATGTACTTTATCGATTGAACTCTTTGATCAAGTGAACTTTTTTAATACATATAGCTACTCAAACTATAGCGAAAGGTCGGTTCTGAGTCTCGTCATGTCCTGAACTCAGATTGATTTCTTGTACTTTATGTAAACGTGATTAATAATCATTCAGACGCTACCTGCTTTTACAGTTCCATTGTTTTCGAAATTCTGGTTGTCAAAAATTGCACACAGACTCGAGTTAAATTCTAGATGAGTCTTTTTAATCAGATACACTTTTCACAATTTATCACTACTCGTTCAATCGATACATCTTAATTTTTATTAAAAACATTACACTTAGCATGTGATATACACTGTGTCAGACATGTTTAACCTTTGATAATGATATATCTAATAGAGTAATAAAAATATGTTTCGACAACCGCAGAAAATAAACACACTATTGAACAAAATGTAAACTGACCTAGATATAGTGATTCTGAATCTTGCAAAGTTTTATGAAGGATAGAATATATTGTTTTAGAGTTTTATACATACTCATGACCAGCCATGCAAACGAATCACCAAAGACATGCCCCGTGGTCGATGGATTAAGATGGCCCAGTCACAACACATAATCCTCGACGGCTCAGACATACTCTAGCTAGACGATGCTAAAACTAAGAAAATAAAAACACGAACACTCTAATCTTTAGTTCTAAGTACCCTATCAACTAATGTCTTCAATCTTCACTTCTTTTTTTTTTGAAAAGCACTTCTTCTAAAGTCTTCAATGTACACATCGATCTTCTTCCTCTTTCTTTAAATATCACGAGAATCAAGACAATTATCAAACAAAATGATGTAACTTTGATATTCTAAACTCACATGAAACATAATTTATATGTGCCTAACTATCTTGAATTTAAGTTTGAGTGTTTTCTCGAGTTTGTGCGAAACACACTCAAACTATGACCTTAAGAAAAATGTTATATCATACTTAAAACGAATTTTCTTATGTTCTAAGAGGTATTACTCATATATTATTTTTAGATATTTGGAAAAGTGACCATATTAGAGTTGATCTATTTTTATCTATACCAATTAAGGTTCACCCGTTTTTAAAAACCATTTTTTAGGCCATCGGAATTTATACAAATTACGGTAAAATATTTGGTAAAAATTCAAAACGACAAAATTTAAGCTTACCCAAATGTAAACCTTAATGCGAACAAGTTATACCTTTGCCAATTGCCTTTGATACCATAAAAGGGCATTCCAATGAACAGTAATTATTATTAGAAAGTTAAAGTTGGTTTCATCCGTTTCCACAATTCTACGACATATATTTTGGATGAAATTGTCATATATAAAAACTAATAATACATTCATGGGTATGGATCAATTGAGAAAAAACCTTAAAATTAGAAGGATGAAAAATATATATTACCAAACATTTTAGATACACCGACTTGAATTATATACACTTCTTCATTTAGACGCATCTTAAATAGTTTGAAAGTGATTTAGTTTCTATCATATGCATGTTTGGTTGTTTCGTAAAACAAGCATTTATGTCAAAAAAATAAAAAATAAAGATTTTTTTTGTTGTTAATCCCTCAACTCGCGAGGTGAAAGAACTAAAAAACCCTACTCGAGAGTATAATGTTCGTAGGCCATTGGTGTCAGGTTTTGGCTATGATTCATCCAGAGATGATTACAAGGTTGTAATAGGGTGCACGGATAAAAATAGCGAGAAGCTTGTATTTGAAGTGTTAACATTGAAATCAAACGTTTGGAGATCAGTTGCTCTAAAATCAGGCTATGATTCTTTGTTTGGCAATGGTATCTTATGGAATGGGGCGATTCACTGGATTTCATATTATGAAAATAACAAGAAAGTAATTGTTTCTTTTGATTTATCCAATGAGGTTTTCAAAGAAATCCTCTGCCAAAATTGGGTGATGGTAAATATGTCTCGTGGACTTTGGGGACTATGAAAGACAGTCTATGCATCTTTCGTTTTCCAAGTACAGACAACTTAGAGGAAAATGAGGAAATCGAGATATGGGTAATGAGAAACAACAATGTACAAGTATACTGGGACAGAAGTTATCGCCACCTGGTTATGACGCACTCAAAACAATGATGCAGTACTCTCCACACTGTAAATTCTTCCCTGGCCATGTTCACATATGGCTGTTAGAAGAAGGTTCATGTGCTCCTCTATTGGTGCGAAGCATTAAACGCCTCACGATAAATTTGATGTAGAGAATTCGACACAGGTTTGATGTTTTCCAGGATTCATATGATCAAACAACATCATGCATCATCAAAACACAAGAATCAAAAAAAAAAGAAAACAATGAAGAGTTTTGTTGAACCCACATAATCTGATATTGATAAAGTGAATGGGTTGATTTGTTTACAGACTCCTACACTATATATATACATAATGAATCGGTATATTGTTTTGACAGTTATACCTCTTCAATAAAAGTAATCGACATAACCCTAAAACTAAACTTTACAACCTAATCTGACTAAATAACCGTTTTTCTGTAACGGGTTTGTTGTAGGCCCATCACAGAAATCTTGAGTTTACATGCTTTTACTTTTGGGTTAACAAGACTTAAAACAATTAAGTCCAACATGTTCCCCCTAATTGTTGAAGTCTTGTTCTTCCAATATGCAGTTTTCCATCTTCAGTGTTACCATAGCTCTTTCTTCTTCATGTGTTGATAACAAGTTCTTGTTTATTAATCTTCTGCAATTCTTTTCATCTTGAACCTTCGCGGTTGTTTTTCTTGCTTACGAATTTGAGACCATCACAGCCCCTTCATCGTTGAGAGACCATCGCAGTCCTTTCTTCATTGAGAGACCGTCGCAGCCCCTTCTTCATTGAGAGACCATCGCATGACCTTTCATGATCAAATCTCTTGATCATTCAATCCATCATGGATTCTTCTCTTCTTTGCGGTTGCTTCACACAACTTGGCTTCACACCAATTTCTTCATGATTGCTTTTAAAAAAAACGCATGTTTGATTCTTGAATAATGATTGAAACAAGAATTGTTGTTGCTTGATCCCGTTCGGCTCTGATGCCACTGTAGAGAATTCGACACAGGTTTGATGTTTTCCAGGATTCATATGATCAAACAACATCAAGCATCATCAAAACACAAGAATCAAAAAAAAGAAAACAATGAAGAGTTTTGTTGAACCCACATGTCGATATTGATAAAGTGAATGGGTTGATTTGTTTGAGACTCCTACACTATATATATACATAATGAATCGGTATATTGTTTTGTGATTATACCTCTTCAATAAAAGTAATCGACATAACCCTAAAACTAAACTTTACAACCTAATCGACTAAATAACCGTTTTTTCAGAACGGGTTTGTTGTAGGCCCATCACAGAAATCTTGAGTTTACAGGCTTTTACTTTTGGGTTAACAAGACTTAAAACAATTAAGTCCAACATTTGACTATCCTCGTATACGATTATCTACAAATTTGGAATGTAATTATAATTATAACGACCATGCATGTACTCGTGAAGAGCCTTGTATCTCCCAATATAAAGTGGGTAGCTACATGGAGGCATTGGTGGGCTATAGCCCACCCAATAAAATTAGTCAGTGAATGTACAAGTTAACCACTTGTGATATTTAGCTTTTAAGTTTACCGAAAGACAAAAATTAACGACTATTATTGTTTTGTGCTACATCTCGGCTACCCATAAGTAAAATCAGGTTCCCGTTTGATTTATCAATTAATCAAGGGAGATCTTTAGAATCCTTGATCGAGTAGCAATATTGTGGATGACTGGCGCTTTGAGAGTTTTGCTTCTTTGTTTTACTGCATTCTAATAAAAATACATTTCATATTATATTGTGTTAAAGAAATGCTTTTTTGTAACTTCTGTATGACGGTTTTTTACATGGTTGTAACATAGCATGTGTTTAGATCATATTTATATTGCCTCTTTAGTTATATCTTATATCTTCCACGCGTTTACTCATATGGCTGTGAAAAAAAATTTGTGTTATGTCATCTATGGTGAAGATTCCAAACAACAACAGTGGCTTACGTGACAAAGGTGCAAAGTCGATAAAACCCATTAACTCAGTTGTAGGTACACGTTCCATATTTACTATTTTTTTTTTCAGCTGTAGGATCATTGAGTGAATATTGACATGTTAAAAGCTGAATTTGTTGTATAGTTTGTTTATAACTACTGCAACGTTTGTTTATGGATGAAGCTACCGAATTAAAGTTTGTATAATAAAGTCTATTTTTTACATCTCGTGCAATTCATTCAGTGTGTGTGTGCGTGTGTGTGTGAAATCAGTCTGTGAAACCTCAGTTGAATTATTCTTTACTATGTCAATCTTCACCTTGTAACTGAAGATTTATATGATTACTTATTACTTATGCATGATAATCCTAGTTAAAGAAAATTGCCTCGTCATCAAGTTCACGGGCAATGTCTTCTCCAATTAGTTGTATGAAAGTAAAATCTCCATCTGCTGATTCATCATTCAGAACCAGATTATCCGGTAGTTTGCAACAAAACCTTAGAATACTCAGAAAGATAATTGCTAGTCCTCAAGTATTATTGTTTCTCATTTCACTATCCAAAAGGTATTTGATTTATCTAACTTTTATGAAAAATGAGATATTAGGAAGCTGTTCAACTGCAAGAAAGAGCACAGAGAGTTGCCTTTGAAGCGCTCAGAAATGCTTCAGCCACTAACACTCTTGTTTAATCTCTCCAGTATGCTTTTTTGATCTTCCTCTTCATATATGTCGTAATCTGTGAAGAAGGAGCAACATTTAGCCCGAATTACTGTGCATATTTTGACCATATAAATTCTACGAACCATGAAACAATTGTTGGTTTAATGGACAATAAATTAATAGATGTGTGTTAGGATCGAACTCGAGACCATGGGATTGCACACTTTGCGTATAAGAATTAAAGTTAATAATTAAATGTAATAGTTATATTTATTTATTAATTAAACAAAATAATTATAACGGATGTTAAGTAATTAGTTGTAATGTACTAACGGTTGTTAAATGTAATTGGAAAATGACTAAGTTGTAAATATTGGGAAGATTCCAGAATTCCCTTGTGGGATTACTAACTGATCGGCCAAGGGAGACCAAACTCAACCCAACTACAACTCAAACTTGTTCACCAAGTTAGTTTGGGTATAAATACAAAACCAAGGGTGTTTGTAATTTATCTCTTGTACTCATTAAGCTAAACCTAAAAATAGTTTTGTGTGTGTTTTGCTCCATCCGATCGTATACCCTCTCCAAGGGATCGATCCACATCTTTTCCAACTAAAATTGTTTTGTTTAATTAAAACTATCATTCCTTTAATTCGGTATAGTACGTGTGTACAAGAACGTGGTACTAACACATTATTGTTAGTATTCTTGGATTAAATTACAAAACAGTAAGGCGTAATTCTTATAATCCTATATAAACCCTAATTGGTTCATCCAATTGCTAGTTTGTGGATTTGATTCTTGTTCGGCTAGAATCAATAATGGTACGCATATTCTTGTTTACGTTAATTAATTCATTCATTAATATTTCCTATACGCTTCCGCATGTTTCTTTGATGTTTATTGTTTATATCTATGATTAGTCATGTTATATAATTCCAACAGTGGCATCACGAGCTTGGTTTAATGAGTAATTAATTACTAAACACGTAAAAAACGGATATTGTATTGTGTTTGATATAATTAATTCTAGGGTTTGGTTATTATTATGTAAACCCTAATTTTATGGTTAGGGCTTTTGCCCTAATTGGTTTTTAAATTTTTTTATGTCGACCTAAATTTTTTTTAGTCGATTTTTATAATTTTTTTAGGATTTATAAAATTGTTTTGTTAATTGATATCTAAACCTAGAAATGTATATATGTTACGTGATTAATGCATGAATAATTGTTATGTGACATGGAATTATTATATGCGATCGTGTGACTATTTGTATAATTGTTATGATATATCCATGATGATACATGCATGTTTGTCATGGATAGTTGCTTGAATATTTGTTTAATTGTTAAGATATATTTATCACATGTTTATTTACGATAAATCTTGAATTGGGGAAGACTCCAATCATATACATTAATGAATCAATTATGTGCAATTTGGTATATTATTAATTATGGGATTACGCAATCGATTCTTCGATGTATGTGGCTCACTCTCAATTGGGAGAGTGAAAGCCCTAATTAATATATACATTAATTTAACGTTGACATTGATTATTAATAGGGTTTTATCGAATAAGTTGCATGTGGCTACTTGTTTACACGTATAAATTGTTTATTATATGCGCATTGTTTTTAGTTGTTTATTTTTATTTGTTACTTGTTTGTTTATTATGTTAGGCGGTTTTAAGCAAAGGGTAATTTTGAATAGAAAAATAATACGAGACTAAACAATGGTGAAATTTGATTTGTTTTTGAAGAGTTAAGTTTTCAATAGTTTAATTGAGTGATGATTTTGGTACAAATTGTCTGAACGGCTCACCCACTAGAACAAACTATAAAGGGGTTAATAAAGAAGTGCGCACATTCACACTGAAAGGATGTCTAAGGTTATGCTTTTGCGCTTACCTAGTCCTATGCCCCCTGTGAGTTCGATTGGAGCTACTTAGTAAGCCATAAATGTACAAACTCATCTTAAGGGCGAATTAGTTTTAATTCCATGCGCCACTTCGGTGGTAATTACCCGAAACACTAAGTGTTTACACTTATGCAAAAGTACGGTATAATGGACGATAATTAACGCTAAATTCCTTAATTGGTGAACCCAATACCTCAATCAAAACTTTGATAATTTGATCTTTATGAATTGGTAATAAAAGGTTTTTTATTAAATTTATGCTATAAGATGAATGCATGACATCTTTGTACATATTTGATTTGACCACATAAAATAAAAACTAGTACCCTTTATAAATTAAATTATATGCCATCTAATTAAAAGGACACTTGAAGTTGCAATTTACGTCATGACACTACTTGGCGAGATTGTAATAGAGAGGTAAATCTTTATGTAAAGTCAGACCTTACATGAACATGTTTGCAGTTCTTTAAGTTAGATACTTAAGTTGAGTAGGAAGTGAGAACTGGACTCAAGGCATAGGATGGGATGAAACATGTTTATATTTGCAATAGCGTTGGAAAATATAAATCTCATAATGATCTAGGAATTGGAAATTGTTTGCCAATCATTGTTCGACAGATTACCTTATTATGTGCTTTCGTTACTAGCAGATCAACTGATGTAATGGAACTATGATAATTTGGATCCTAGTTTTCGAGAAAATTCTATGTTTATATGAATATTACCTTGGGTATTTTATTTTCTTGAAAAGTTTAATTATCGAAAATACTAAAATTGAATTTTGTTAATTCTTTAAATGTATTAATGCAACATTAAACCGTAAACGAAGGTTATTCCTATATTGGTAAATTGATCTACACCTGTAAGGGTTTTTGGTAGAGTCAACTTTACTAAAAGAATAAACCTAGTCCTCTTTTCATAAGAAAGAGTGAGATTCAATCATATTCCTTTTCATGAATGAAGAAAGGTATGATAGGACAAAGAATTGTCTAAATTCTAAATACATAACTCGTAAGCAAATTTTAATAGTTAAGAAAATTGCATATCTCTGAGTTATTGAATTAGAATCTTGACTAATTACTGTATAATTGGTAAAAGACAAACTAGCATATTTTATCTAGTTGTTGTGCTTTGACCATTTAAAAGTACTACTTACAATTGTTATAATAGTAGAACTATTAAGAAAGAAATTGCATGCCCAATTTTTCAAGTTAATAGCATTGATGGATAATCCATCATCTACATAGTAGAATACACTCTTTTAGTACATAAGTAATTGTTATGTATGGACTTTCTCAAAGGTGTAGGGAAGTAAATAGAACACTATTTTCTTTCACTGGTTAATGAAACACTTACAATGTTGTCAAATCCGGTGGGAATATTGTGTTTTATTCTTGAATAAGGAATTAATGTAATGATCTCTAATTCGATGGGAGTTACAAGCTTTGTCATCTTGGTAGTAACCCGATTATCTCTAGAATGTCTTAAGATAATTACTTTCCACTTGTAGACACTTAAGTTTTCAAGGATAGTCATATACGTTTCCTTGTTAGACAATGAAGTGGTTCTACATCTACTAGTTATGCTAATATCAATGACACAATCATATTGGTCACATAAACAAACATATGTCATGTTTTTTATCTGCTACATGATGTTGTTCCATACACAAGTGGGAGAAATCTATATTGTGTGCAAGGTACAACATATAGGTATATGATTTAAAGAATTCTCTTGACTGCAAGGTAAGAGACTAACATTCTAATATAACTTGTACATATCTAATTCAAGAAACACTTGGTGTTGCAATTTACGTCATGTCAGAACTTGGCGAGATTGCAATAACAAAGTAAATCTCCATGTGAAGTCAGACCTTGCATGGACGTATTTATGGTTTCTAGAATTAGACAAGTATTTAGAACATGTGTCAAAATGATATATAAGACTACTTCAAATTAGATATTTATGTATTATTAGAATGACATAAATGAAGTAATCTAATACTACTTCAATTTGTTTATTTATGTATTTTGGAATGACATAAATGAAAAATAATGTAGTCCTACATTATTGTGAAGTAAATAAATTAACTTGAAATTACTATTGAAATCAAGAGTTGTGTTCATAATTACCTTAGTTAAACATGTTTATGATTCATTGTAAAGACATAAAAATAAAGTCTTTTAAGACTTATAATAAAGTAAGACGTTAACTTGTTATATATATTTTTTAAGACATATACAAGAAGTCATTGAGTTGATCAATGATTTATAACGTTAAATGGGATTATAACAGTTTATGTTTTCTTGATGAGACATAGATATGAAGTGACTTGGTTAAAGAGTACTTGTGTTATAAAGCATGCAATTGGCTTGGAAAGTCTATTATACCATTAAGTTGACTTAGTTGGTAAATAGGTAAGCCAAAAGGAATATGTTTATCTTATATATAGTTAGATTGTCTTACAATATTAATTCTAATGAATACCACAAGTTGATGGTATGTTCAGTTAGGAGAATCAAACTCTATTTGATTTGTTTGATTCAAGATAACCATCACTTCTTTCTTAAAAGTAACAAGGTTAAAAAATTGAGTATGGATTGAATATACTCAATATGACTCCAAACCTAGAAGATTAATAAAACACCATTTTATTATGGAATGTGATGAATCACATTAAGTTTTAAAATTGAAGATTCTGAATTTGTTTAACTACTTATGAATAGGTTATTAACAAAATTAAGTCAGGAATTACGATTGTGTATTTGTAATGTCCCAAAAAGAGAATAATGTAGTTTTGCTCTAATTGTTAAGTATACATAGATAGTCTATATATATTACAAAAGGCAGGTGAGAGTTTTATCTTGAAAGATAAAATTACAAGATACATAATCTTCTAAAACACACTAGTAAATATCTTGATGAGGTTAGACATGTAAATGATAGACCTCAAGATGATGGAATTTTCTCATTCAAGGATATTTCAGATATTTGATTTATATGCTGAGAAGAACATGAGTTACAGGATTATAGTAAACCTGATAATCATTATGATGGATTACCAAATATTGAATTGGGTAAATTACTCATACTATGAATGTTAAAGATGTTATCCATAAAGATAATCAATTTTTGAAATTTGGTTTATCTTAATAGTTAGACTAGAGAATGGAAATGAGTTTCTTCAAAGAGATGAAAAACCCTAGTGGTTTGAATTTCTATGTAGAAATCATATGGACAATATTGTACACATATTTAATGCATGTTTTATGACAAGATTATTAATCATACTTAAGCAATTAATTATGATTGAATATTCTTTTCTAGACACATTAAATATATAAAGATGATAATTGTCATACTTGTTTTCATTAATATGAAATATGACAATAGAATAACTGAAAGTTTTTTTTTTTTTTTTTTTTTTTTTTTTTTAATTCATATAATGTTTAGAAGTGTACGAAGTGCAATAAATCATGAATGGATATATGCATGCATATATGAAATTATTTTTATGATTAATTATTAAATCCTAGTTTTGATTTATAATTGAAATAAGATAAATTTTAAGTATTCCTGAAAGCTAGTGGGAGTATTATGTTAAGGTTTTTAATCTTATATGTTGTATAACATATGAGAAGTAACATTCCTTGTAAGCTAAATGTTAAGTCTTAGATTGGAATGAAACTTCACTTGTAAGATTTAAGAATTAAAACATACAACCTTGGAATATATGTTTATTATTAATAAACATGTGCAGTAAAATAAATGATTCTAATAAATCATGATACATCATTTGGGAAATGGATAAATATCTTTTGACAAGATAGAACATGAATGAAACTAAGTTTGACCTGTAGATTCATCATGTACATCATGTTGTGTATTAAAATTGTTGTATCATTCTTGAATAAGAAGTGATTTGACAACATTGATATCTAACTAAAAGTTATTAGATAACTTGTGTAATGAATATTCTAAAAGAATTACATCCTCAGCTTGGAATTGCTCCTAGATTCTATGGATGAACAGTATGTCAATTGTTGTGCAAATTTTCATCAGCTTCAAACTTGAAAGTTTGGAAGACATCAAACATTACACAATAAGATATTAAAGTTTACGGAATATTAATGAGCATATTGTTGTTTGTATACAATGATGCTGGTTTAATTGAGATGACACTCAATACTAGTCATGGTAGGATTTCATCCTTCTTAATGGCCATGTGAACTAGTTGTTCTACTAAGAGCGCAGTTGCATTATACATTAAAAGAATAAGAATACTTTAAACTTTAAAATGTTTGAAAGTTTAAATTGTCATAAATTGGTGATAGAGGATGTCACACACTTTATGAATTATTACGTGGATTGGTGAATGAACACATACAAGAACTTCATTAATTGAATTTTTGAAATAAGTATTCTCAAAATTACGATAGACCATTGATTTATGCCTTGTCAACAAGTATGATTGTCATTACTTGAGGCATAATTCATCAACTGGAATTTTCATGTATTGATCTATTTAGTATTTGGATAAGGGATGTTAAACAATTGTTATAATAAATCTAATATTTGGTATGTTTGATTTTATAATATATTGTATCCTATATTTGCATGTTTAATCCGTGAATAAATTTATTTATTCTAAATCGTCCGTTGTCAATTAATGATATGGGAGAATCATTAAACTAAGACAAATCTGAGAGATATGGTAGAATATACTTGAAAGTATATTGATGAGAATGCATACCAATTTTAGATGATATTCAATGAATTGAATATAGGACTTATCCCAACTACATGATTTTACTTTATGGATATTGTTATTAAGTAAATCATGAATAGTTATCCTCGACTTGAGATACCGGATAAGTGTCATGAATGTAGTGCATTTACGTGGAACAACTTAACGCTTATACGAATCGGTACTCATAAGGGTTGTTTCTGAAGTGTTGCAAAGTTTGTGGGTTAGTCTCGTAGTCAAGATAGAATTTGTTCCTTCAAATTTATTTTGGAGTTTAATATTGTTGGGCCCCTCGTAGGGTTGACAAGATGTTTGTGTGGTCATACCCAAAATCTTCCCTAAATATGTTTAGAAGATTTGGTAATCTTGCTCAATCACTTATAACGAGAAACAGAATGGTTGAATAAAGAATGACTTAATTCCATATCTTTATTTAACATGGTATTAGAAACAAAAGGATAATAATAATGAGAAATCATTAAAAGGTTTTCCAGGAGCCTTGCTCGAGTTGTACTAGAGGCATCGAAGTATTCCTAGACGCTAACCGATGTGATCACTCTATTAAGATATGTTCAAGTGGGAGCTGTTGGTTTAATGGACAATAAATTAATAGATGTGTGTTAGGATCGAACTCGAGACCATGGGATTGCACACTTTGCGTATGAGAATTAAAGTTAATAATTAAATGTAATAGTTATATTTATTTATTAATTAAACAAAATAATTATAACGGACGTTAAGTAATTAGTTGTAATGTACTAACGGTCGTTAAATGTAATTGGAAAAGGACTAAGTTGTAAATATTGGGAAGATTCCGGAATTCCCTTGTGGGATTACTAACCGATCGGCCAAGGGAGACCAAACCCAACCCAACTACAACTCAAACTTGTTCACCAAGTTAGTTTGGGTATAAATACAAAACCAAGGGTGTTTGTAATTTATCTCTTGTACTCATTAAGCTAAACCTAAAAATAGTTTTGTGTGTGTTTTGCTCCATCCGATCGTATACCCTCTCCAAGGGATCGATCCACATCTTTTCCAACTAAAATTGTTTTGTTTAATTAAAACTAGCATTCATTTAATTCGGTATAGTACGTGTGTACAAGAACGTGGTACTAACACATTATTGTTAGTATTCTTGGATTAAATTACAAAACAGTAAGGGGTAATTCTTATAATCCTATATAAACCCTAATTAGGGTTCATCCAATTGCTAGTTTGTGGATTTGATTTTTGTTCGACTAGAATCAATAAAGGTACGCATATTCTTGTTTATGTTAATTAATTAATTCATTAATCTTTCATATACGCTTCTGCATGTTTCTTTGTTGTTTTTTGTTTATATCTATAATTAGTCATGTTATATAATTTCAACAACAATATCTATCATCGGGTCAGAATGGGTAAACTTTTTGAGAACTGAACCAAGTAAATAACGGATGTGTAATATATCGTTACATTTAGCCATATTTTTTCACGTTTATCCATTTGACCCGTTAGATACAAAAAAAAAAACAAAAAAACAAAAAAAAGAATCACTCTAACTGATCCACTTACATTTACATTGCTCAAAATATGCCACATTTTTTAATTTTTATACTTGGTTTTACGCATTGTTAATTAAGTTGTATTTCACTTGCAGGAATTTATCTACTCTAACCAAGTCAGCTAACTCTGATGATCCAGCAGCCTGTTTTGATAACTTTCTTGAGTTTCATAACCAACTTGTTCAAGCCATAGCCGACATTATATCAATCAAAGCAGCAACTGAAACAACTAAGAAAGAAGAAACGACCCCCAAAAAGTCAACAGAAGTTAATGAACTAGACTCCAACTATACTCCCAAGAGAAGTTCCACTCTGCACAAATCCATTTCCTCATTTCCCGTAAAAAGTCAACAAGTGTCAACAGTTTTAGGAAAGCACACAAGATCATCAGGAGAAACTGGGAAGTCTGAATGACACTATTAAACTGGCGCAATAGATTGAAATAGAGGCAGGAAACTGGTTTATGGAGTTGCTGGATAAGTATTTGGAAAATGGTATGAAAAACTCGAAATCGGATGCTAAAAAGGTTCCTCATTAGTTAATTGTGAAGGTTTTGAACTGGGTAGAAGTCAACCAATGTGATTCTAGAAATAAGCAAGTGCATCCAAAAGCAACAGATATTGCAAGGAAGTTGAGGATTAAGGCTAAAATTTCTTGAATATTTGTATAGATCGATTCGTGTAAAATTCTTTTTGACACAATAAGAAGCATTTTTTAGATTGTACAGCAACTCGATATCACATTTATCTAGTTAAACTTTGATTTAAGTCTGCCTTTCAATTTGGTTTATAACGAGAATTATTTTACCTTCGTGCTGCGATGAAATTGAAAATATATATATATATATACACACACACACACACACACACACATATATATATATATATATATATATATATATATATATATATAGATGCGATGTTGAAAGAGTTGATAGTTCTATATTGATCAAAAGTCTAACTTACCTTAATTGTATTCTATAAAATTCAAGAATCAAGACAATTATCAATGGAAATCATGTAACTTTGATCATCTAAATTTACATGAAACCTAATTTATATGCACCTAACTCTCTCGAATTTGAGTTATACTGTTTTCTCGAGTTTGTACGAAACACACGATTACATTGTTTAGGCCACCGGCATTAATTTGTTTTCATTTGCACCAATTACAGTCAAATTAGCAAAAAATTGAACAACAAAAATAAAGCTTACGCAAATGAAAATTTCAAAGTGAAATATCATTTATACCTTTGTTTCAAACGGTAATTATTAATTGTAAAGTTATATAATATCTTAACGTTAGTTTCAGTTTCGCCATTTTCACAATTCTACGACATACCTTTGATGAAATTGGCATAAATGAAAACTAATAATACATACTTTCATTAGTAAGGATTCAATGAAAAAAAACCTTAAAATTATAAAGATGAAAAATAACTATAACAAAACAATTGAGATGCATCGACTTGAATTACAAGACGAATATTTGTGCTTAACAACGAGATTTTATAGCGGCAGATAGTTGTAGTGATAAAAAAATAATAAAATTTTAAGAAATTGAGGATTAAACACGATTTAAATGAAAATAATATTGGTTATGAGTTATAAACGAAAATTATAATAAAAGTTTATGTTTTATGAAATATGAAATGAATTAACACATTGATGTTGTTTATATAGGCAATGGAAAAAATGAATTTTCCCGCCTGGCAAGAAGTCAGCCTTTCATTAATTTTCGTGTCCAACAAATAGTGTTTTCAGCCTTACATTTTAATTTCACTACAAGTTTTAAGTTTTAAGTTTTCAATTTCATTCAATATGTCTAAGTTTCCTTCAATACTTACTTGAATTATCTTTGAGCTTTCAATAGTCACTTTAATTATCTAAGTTTACTTCAATACTTTTTAGTTTTTCACTTTCAAGATTTTTGGTTTTTCATTGTAGTATAGATATGCGTCTCTATTCATTTAGACGCATCTCAATCGTTTCAAAAGTGATTTAATAGTGAAAATAATGCAAAGCAAGACGACATTCGATGCACATAGGACGAAAAATAATAAAATTCATGTAACTTGATGATCTGCATTTAATTTATGTATATGTATCTAACTTTAAGATAATAGATATATTATAATGCATATAAAAAAGGGATGTATCTAGGTGATGCAACTTTAATGTGTGGTTTCTTACATATGATTTCTTCTCGTTAGATCATAAGTAACGTGTGAAGTTATTTTCATCGATGGGTGACCTTAATAAAACTCATTTTGCTAATGAACTTACTTTAATGGACATTTGTTGGTGTGGTCTTGATGAGCCAGACAGCCACAGCACAGCCCACAACACAGCCCACAGCGCAGCCCATGCATGATTAAGGAGCTCATGCATACCACATACACTAAGGGCCCATGACAATATATGAATTGAACTTGTGAATATAAATGGAGATGTCGACTGTTTTTATTCATTCGGTTCTAAACCTAAGTTATTAGGGTTTTGTTTCTCATTTTTGAACTTAAACTCTTTATGCCAAAGGTTACAATGACAGAGCCTGGCCTTGATATACATGAAGAGATACTCGTACGACTGGAAGTGAATGATCTCATCCGATTCAAAACTGTATGTAAGTCATGGAATACCTTAATCTCAAGTCGTCGTTTTATTAATTCTCATCTTAACTACACTGTCAAAAAGAAAGAAGAAAATAATGAAATTGGAGATACAAGGATTACTGCTTTGACTACTTCTAGCATGTGTTGTGATGATTGTTTCTACCGTAGAAGAGATGAATGTCAAGTTGTTGGTTCTTCAAATGGTCTTGTATGCATCTCTCGTTACAATAAAGATTTTTTAGTTGTTAATCCTATTGGATATATGAGATGTTACTCTCATCAAAATATTGTTCACAAAATTGTTATGACAAAAATTAAACAAAACTCTTTGGTATATGAAAGACAATGCACTCAATATAAAAACTTGCAAATATTTTTATTTTGTTCGTAACTCACAGGTACATTTCTATTACATATTTGGTTTGCTTTTATAGACCAACTTGCATGCATAGCTATATTACAATGTGAAAACTATTATAACATGAAATGGAATAAACAAAGTTGCAGTAAAGTACTTTCACATGCTATTCTTGACTTACTTTGTAGAAGCAAAGTTCCAGTTTTCTTTTGTAACAAAACGTGTCCAAAACTTTGACATACTATTTAACAAGCATGCTAGTCAAATACATCTTGCCATCAATCAATCTCCATTATTTTCTTAAACTTTCGGGAATATCATGCTTAATAGTTGGGAAGACTTTTGGCTTTCAAAAAACGTTTTTTTCTTTTCTTTTATTTTGTCGGCAAAAACTCATTAGTTCACATTCTCCCCGTAATGTGTTTTGGCTGAACTCTCAACTTTCGTCTGAGCTCCTGAAACATTTCTCGTGGAAGTGCTTTTGTGAAAATGTCTGCTAGCTGATCATTTGTTCCACAAAATTCAAGTTGCACCTCTCCGTCTTCAATTGTTTCTCTGATAAAATGATATTTCAAAGCGATATGCTTTGTGCGGCTATGATGAACCGGGTTCTTTGCGATTGCTATTGCTGACATGCTATCGCAGAAAATTGTTGTAGGCTTCAATTGCTTTTCTCCAATGTCTTCAAAAATTCTTCTTAGCTAAATTGCTTGTGATGTGGCTAGAGTTGCTGCGACATACTCTGCCTCCGCTGATGATTGTGTGACTGTCTGTTGCTTCTTGGAGCACCAACAAAACACACCTGAACCAAGTGAAAAAAATATATCCAGATGTACTTTTCATGTCATCTATACATCCTCCCCAATCACCGTCACAAAAACCATGCAAATTTATATCTTCATTTTTTTTTAAACTTGATTCCAAAATCTTTTGTGCCCTGCAAATATCTTAAAATTCTTTTACCAACTCCCATATGAATCTGACTAGGATTGTGCATGAACCTTGAGAGTAAACTTGCGGCAAACATGATGTCGGGCCTTGTTGCTGTGAGGTATAACAATTTCCCCACCAAACTTCGATAAAGTGTGGCGTCCACTTTACTTGATCCGTCTTCTTTCATGAGCTTTTCATTGACAACCAAAGGAGTGTCCTTCGGTTTGCATTCTGACATATCAAAAGTCTTCAAAATCTTCTCGACATACTTTTCTTGACAAATAAAAACGCCGCCATCGTCTTGATATATTTCCATTCCGAGAAAATGATTTAGAAGACCTAAATCACTCATCTCGTATTTTTGCATCATTTCATTCTTGAAATCTTCAATTGTTTTCTTGTTATTCCCTGTGAACACAAGATCATCGACATAGAGCGCTACAATTAAAATGTCACTTTTACCTTGACTTTTAATATACAAGGTCGGCTCGCTCTTGCTTTGATCAAAACCTTTTTCTTTAAAATAACCATCTATCTGGCTATACCATGCTCGCAGTGCCTGCTTGAGTCCGTAAAGCGCTTTCTTCAACTTGTAAACTTGTTCTTCTTTTCCTTCAACCTCAAATCCTTGAGGCTGACTCACATAAACTTCTTCTTTAAGTTCTCCATTGGGAAATGCTGACTTGACATCGAGTTGGTAGAGTAACCAACCTTTCTGGCCTGCTAGTGAGATGATTGCTCGGACTGTGTCCATTCGAGCAACTGGAGCAAATGTCTCGTCGTAGTCAATTCCAGGTTGTTGTGAGTAACCTTTTGCGACTAGTCTTGCCTTGTTCCTTTGAACGGAGCCATCTGCATTGTACTTGACTTTGTACACCCATTTGACACCAATAACGTCTTTGTCCAATGGTCTTTCTGTGAGCTCCCACGTGTTATTCTTTTCAATAACTTGAATTTCGTCCTCCATCGCTTTCTTCCATGATTCTTCTCTACTCGCTTCTTCAAAACTTTCTGGTTCTACATGACAAAAATTAGCATTGTATATTTCTGTCAATGAACGAAATTTTCTTGGTGGTCGACTTTGAGATTCTTCATCTGGTTCTTCGCTGGGTACTTCATCATGTGATGGTTGATTTTCATCACTTTCCACATGTGCTTCATCCTGCATTTTGTTAGTGGGAAAACTTGGTCCTTCCTTTTTTTCTTCTTCCTAATTCCAGGAAGAATTTTCATCAAAAATTACATCTCGACTAACTATTACACTTTTTGTTTTTAGGCTATACAATCTATAAGATTTTGACTTGCTACTATAGCCTACAAAAATGCACTTTTCACTTGTCTCATCTAACTTATATCTTTTTTGCTTTGGTATTTGAGAATAACAAACACACCCAAAAACTTTAAGATGTCTTACCGAAGGTTTTCGTCCATTCCACGCTTCAAGTGGAGTCTTGTTATTGAGGGCTTTTGTTGGACTTCTATTCAACAAATATACTGCTGTGTAAACTGCTTCTGCCCAAAAAATTTTTGGTAAACCTTTCTCGTGCATCATTGACTTCGCCATTTCTACAACGGCCTGATTCTTTCTCTCGACTACACCATTTTGTTGAGGTGTGTATCGAGTTGTGAGCTGTCTGTGCATGCCTTCATCCTCACAAAACTTGTCAAACTCTTTTGAGTTGTATTCTTTCCTTGATCACTTCTCAAAATTTTGACAAAACTCCCGCTTGTTTTTCGACAAAATTTTTAAACTTTTGAAAATTCCAAAACTTGAGATTTTCTTTCATGAAATAAACCCATGTCATTCTACTAAAATCATCAATAAATAGAATGAAATAGAGATTATTACCATGAGATGGATTCCTCATCGGACCACAAAGATCGGTGTGTACTAGCTCGAGAATTTCTTTGGCTCTCCAAGCGACTCCTTTTGGAAATGGTTTTCGGTGATGCTTTCCAAGTGCACACCCTTCACAAACTCCTTCAATCTCGTAAATTTGTGGCAAACCTCCAACCATATTTTTCTGGTGGAGTAAATTTAGACTTTGGAAATTTAGATGTCCAAGCCTTTTGTGCCATAACAAAGCTTCATCTGTTGTTGTGGCTTTTAACGCAGAGTGTTCTTCGTACTGAATGTGATCGGAAAACTTCTATTCCGCCCCATTGTTATCTTCTGCATTAACCCTCTATTTCTTCCTTTGTTATATATACTGCAGCCTTTACCTTCAAAAACAACAATGTATCCGTGCTCTACTAGTTGTCCGACACTTAGCAAATTTTGTGTAAGGTCAGGAACAAGTAAAACATCATTAATATACTTGATACCTATTTCTGTCTTGACCGGAATCTTGCCTTTTCCCTTCACTTGTACTACTGCTCCATTTCCCAATTTTACTTGAGAATTTCCTGTAGTGCAAATGTCGACCAAAATACTTTCATCACCGGTCATATGATTACTACAACCGCTGTCAAGAAACCATGTGTCACTTCTTTCAACGTTAGCTGAGTGACAAAAGAAAACATTTTCATTTTCTTGTTTTTCTTCTAAAAAGTTTGCTTGTTGTTGGTTTTTCTTTCGACAAAATTTTTCTAAATGACCAAATTGATCACAGTAAGTACATTTGTACTTATCTTTGTACTAACAATCTTTATCCTCATCATGATTGTCTTTCTTGCAAATGGAACACTTGTGAGAGTTTCCATCGCCAAATGATATTTTGTCGAAGCTGCCTTGACCTCTAAAACTTCCGTAGCTTTGTCCACATCCACGGCCTCTAAAATTTCTGCCTCCTCGACCACCTCGGGATGAACTCCTCTTCCATAATTTTGTGATGGTTTTGTCGCCTTGCAGGCTGGATTGGAATGCACTTTCGATCGCCTTGCCGGAGTGGCGAGTCATACGTTGCTCATATGACTTGAGAGAACTTAGCAATTCTTGAATACCCAAAGTTTTAAGATCTTTGGTGTTTTCAATGACTGCTATAATTGGATCAAAATTTTCAGGAATACTGATGAGAATTTTCTCAACAATACGTTGGTCTTCAATTTCATCACCATAACTTTTCATCTGATTAATCAAATCGGTTAATCTAGATGAATAGTCATTTAGTGACTCATTTTCTTTCATCTTCGTGTTCTCGAAATCTCGTCTAAGAGTTTGTAGCTTTATAGCTCTCACTTTGACGTCTCCTTGAAATTCTTCCTTGAGCACCTCCCAAGCTTCGTTTGCTTTTTTTAGACGCATGATTTTTGGGAAGATTGACGGTGTGACTCCCCGCTGAATCATACTTAGAACGGCTGCATTTCGGCTTCTCTTTTGCTTCAAATCTTTCATCTGTTCTTCAGTTAATTTTTCCGTATTAACTGGTTCTTCAAATGTGTTTTTGACATCGTCAAACACATCTATAAAATTAAATAGTGTCTCCATTTTGACACACCAATAATCATAATTTTCACCATCAAAAATTGGAACGACAACATGACTTAAATCAAAACCTTGTCATCTTGCCATGACACCTTTATAAAAATGATAAGAACTCGTTTAACCCAAATGGATTCGAACAAGCTCTGATACCAATTTATGTTGGATATATGAGATGTTACTCTCACCAAAATATTGTTCACAAAATTGTTATGACAAAATTAAACAAAAATCTTTGGTATATGAAAGACAATGCACTCAATATAAAAACTTGCAAATATTTTTATTTTGTTCAGAACTCTGGTACATTTCTATTACATATTTGGTTTGCTTTTATAGAACAACTTGCATGCATGGCTATATTACAATGTGAAAACTATTATAATATGAAATGGAATAAACAAACTTGCAAGAAAGTACTTTCACATGCTATTCTTGACTTACTTTGTGTAGCAAAGTTCCGTTTTCTTTTGTAACAAAACGTGTCCAAAACTTTGACATACTATTTAACAAGCATGCTAGTCAAATACATCTTGCCATCAATCAATCTCCATTATTTTCTTAAACTTTCGGCAATATCATGCTTAATAGTTGGGAAGACTTTTGGCTTTCAAAAAACGTTTTTTTCTTTTCTTTTATTTTGTCGGAAAAAACTTATTAGTTCACAAATCCCTCAACTCGTGAAGTGAAAGAACTAAGAAATCCTGACAGGTGGTTTTGTGTGTCAGGTTTTGGCTATGATTCATCCATAGATGACTACAAGTTTGTAATAGGATTCAAGAATGAATATATGAAGCTTGTTTTTGAAGTGTTAACTTTGAAATCAAACGTTTGGAGATCAGTTGCTGTAGAATCAGGCTATGATGATCTTTATGGGAAAAGTGTTCTATTCAATGGGGCGATTCACTGGATTTCGATTCGAAAGAACAAGCTAGTAATTGTGTCATTTGATTTATCCAAGGAGGTTTTTAAAGATATCCCCAAGCCAAAATTGGGTCGACGCCAGTGGGAATTGGGGAGTATGAAAGGCCGTCTATGCATCCTTTATGATTTTGAATATAATATTAAAATATGGGTAATGAGAAAATACAATGTACCAGAGTCTTGGGAACGAATGTTACCACCACCTGGTTATGATGTCGAGAAAGCAACAATGGAGTACAGTCCACACGACTTTTTCTTTGATGGTCATGTTCACATATGGCTGTTAGAAGAAGGTGCAAGTACTCCTGTATTGGTGCGTAGCATTGAACGTCCCATTGATCAATATGATTCCGATACGACTGCTCATTACCGGTTGTCCACAGTTTCAGACTGTAATTATAATTATGATGAGTATATATTCGATAAGAGCCTCGTATCTCCCCATGACATGGGTAATGATGACAATGCTAATTCTAATGTGCGGAGAGTAAAGAGAAAAAGGAAAAAAGTGATATCTTCCAACGGTGATGGGAGCGTGAAGAGTAGAAGCGAGAGCCATCTCACACTTGCGATGGAAGGAAAGCTAAGAGGAACAGTGTAAAATTTTATAACAAAACTGTAAATACAACTTGAATCTCAATTCAAGCAACTTTTATTATCAACCAAATCAACTACAAGATCAGAGAGATACTGATCTCAATCAGTACACAACCAACAACCAAGAATACTCACAAATTTGCCACTGCTACATAGGTGCAGATCTATCGACTAACTTGCCAATAGTATCAATACAAACACTCAACTCACAACAAAAAGAATGATCAAAACACGATGATCAGAACTATCTAACTTGGCTGATAACAAGAAGCTTTTTTAACTGCGTGTGAATAATGTGTGGAGGATTAATGAAACCCTAATCCAGATACGAGATTATATAGCCTCCAAATAGAACTTTCAGCTTTAGACAACTTGAGCCCTCAGAGTTCCATCTACTTGTCAACTTTGGATGAAAACTATTTTAAAGCTATAACTGCACAATTAGAAAAGGCAACATTAGTCCCTATACATTATTATTCCAGGTTGAGTTATATAACTTCAACATCTCCCCTTAACTCCAACCTGGAATAAATCAATCATGCCCAGTTTACCAACAAGCTTTTCATGTTGAAGCTTGCTTAAACCCTTAGTTAAAATATTAGCAGTTTGATCTATTGTATTAATCTTTTCAGTCTTAATAACTCTTGCCAAAATTTTTTCCCTCACAAAATGTAAATCAATTTCTAAATGTTTAGTTCTCTCATGAAAGACAGGATTAGCTGCTATCTTGATAACAGCTTGACTATCACAAAAAAGCTTAACAGGTAAAAAATGTTCCCAGTTCAAGTCATTTAAAATTTTGAAAACCCAAACAACTTCAGAAGTAGCAGAGGCCATAGCTCTATACTCAGCCTCTGCTGATGACTTAGAAATGGTATTTTGTTTTTTGCTTTTCCATGATACTAATGAACCATTTAAAAATAAGTAGTAACCAGTAACAGATTTTCTAGTTGTAAGACATTTAGCCCAGTCTGCATCAACAAATGCTTCAAGAGAAACATCTGGGCATTTGGTAATATGAATACCTTTACCAGGAGAACCTTTTAAATACCTCAAGACTTTAAGTGCAATTTTCAAATGAGGCCTAAGAGGCTTATGCATAAACCGACTCAAACAAAGGAATGTAATAAGCAATATCGTGTCTAGTATGAGTTAGGTAAATCAATTTACCAATCAACTTTTGATATTCGCTAAGTTATCTATTACCGATCACTAATCGTAGGTTCACTAGTTAAAACAAGTTTTGTTCAAGAGGAAAGGTAGGCTTACAAGCCAATAACCCAAATTCAGCTTAACAAATCCAAACAAGATTTTCTTTGAGTTAAACAAACACCTTTTTCAAATGTCAACAACTTCAATGCCAAGAAAGTATTTAAGTTTTCCCAAATCCTTAATTTGAAACTTAGATTTCAAAAAAACTTTAAAACTTTCAATTTTTTTTAAATTGTTCCCAGTAATTATTATATCATCCACATAAACCAGTAAAGCAACAAAGTTACCTGAGTCACTTTTGGTGAACAAAGAATAATCACTTTTACTCTATTTGAAACCATTCTCAAGCAAGGCACTTGTCAACTTAGCATTCCATTGCCTAGGTGCTTGTTTCAACCCATACAATGATTTTTTAAGTCTACATACTCTTTTATCATTAACATTAAAATATCCTCGTGTAAAGTCATATACGCTTTCATTAAGATCACCATAAAGAAAAGCATTATTAACATCAAGTCGAAAAATAGCCAACACATCCGAACAAAGAAGATTAACAACACATCTAATAGTAACAATTTTGACCACAGGAGAGAAGATTTCATCAAAGTCAACACCTTCCTTCTGACTAAAACCTTTGACAACTAGTCTACCCTTATATCTTTCAATTTCTCCTGTAGACTTATACTTAATCTTATACACCCACCTATTTCCTATGGTTTTTCTACCAACAGGCAACTCACATATCTCAAAAGTATCATTACTATAAAGAGCATGCATTTCTTTATCCATTGCATCTCTCCAGTGCTGATGTTTAGAAGCTTCTTTAAAAGGTTTTGGTTCAACAGCTTTATTTAGTTCAACAACAAAACAGAAGTTTTCAGAACTTAGTTTTGAGTAATTAACAAATTTTTCAAGCCCATATTTTACCTTAGACTCAACCACGAAATCATTATATCTATTTGGAAAGACAGAAGTTCTATCAGACCTTCTTAAAGAAGGCTGACTATTATTTTCCAAAACCAACTCTTCTGCTTGATTAGTTAAGGGACTGTTTGCACCCTCAGAACTGCTCACACTAAGAGGAGTTGCAGCCAACTCACTTGTACTGGTAACCTCATTGGAACCATCGAGTGCCCTAAAACACCCCTGCTCATGGTCAATAGTTCACGCCTAGATGAAGGAGGGTCGCTCACCTCATGATGATCACTATGAGTAATATCATCATTGGGTGTGTCGAGTTGTCACAAGTTACTTCATCAAAGAAGCTAACATGATTCAAACTCTTCGAGAGGGTCGAGAGCAGAAGAGGTTTTGATCTTGAAAGGAAAACATTTTCAAAAATCTTACATCTCAGAGAATAAAAACTGCTTCCTTCAAGACTATAAAGTTTATAACCTTTTGAAAATTGGAATACCCAACTAAAACACATTTTTCACTCTACTACTAAACTTATCATTATTGGTAAGAATAGTAGCAAAGCAAAGACAACCAAAAGTTCTTAAATGATTGAGTGTAGGTTTTCTATTAAAACAAGATTAAAAGGAGATAATCCATTCAAAGACCAAGAAGGCAACTGTTAATCAAGTAAGTGGCGTTAGAATGCATTCGCACTACAAATATAAAGGCAATCCCCTCGAACATAAGGGATCCGCAACATTTAAGAGATGCCTATGTTTCTCTCAACAACCCCATTCTGTTGAGGGTGTAAGTACAAGATGTTTGATGAACAATACCATTTTTCTCACAAAATCCATTAAATTGAGTATTAACAAATTCAGTACCATTATCACTTCTAAAAATTTTAACACACTTTTCAAACTGTGTTTTAACAAGATTGTAAAATGTTGGGAATTACAAGTTTGAGTTGATAAAGACAAAAAGACTGAAACAAGAGGGACTTAATATGACAAGAAGGAAACCTACTAAAAGATGGAAGGGCTTGCTTGCAATGGAAGTTTTATTGCTTCCAATATGTAGTCGACTAAAAGGTGTGTGTTTAGCCTAGACGTTAGGGAAGAAAGTCTAGGGTTTTAGATTAGTGTGTCCTAGGCGTATGGTTTATTGTAAACGCCTAGGTTATTAGTTTAGTTAGTAGACGTGTTCCTATAAACGTCTAAGATTATTAGAGTATTAGTGAATGAAAACCTTTAGCAATAACAAAGTATTGTTTTGATTATTCCGCTGCGTATTATGTTTATTATCTTTGTTATTGATCCATAGAGCTTATAAACGATCTTAACAATTGGTATCAGAGTGGGGAGCTCTTGATATAGGGATCTACAAGGTTTTTCGAAGAAAAGATACAAAATTCGAAGTTGTTAAAATTTTTCGTATCTTTATGCAGGACTGTTTTGAAACGGCGATAACTTTTTCGTTAACCGTTGGATCGTAACGAAATTTTCGGTGGACGTTCTCTATATACTAATCTAACTTTCCACCGGAGGGATTTTTGATTTGAGCTTTTATGCAAAAGATATTAACTGTCGAAGTTGGCTGCTGAAGGTGTTTTTCAGAATCGGATTTTTAAGGGTTTCATGCTTATTTATGCTACTGCTACAATTTTGTTTATCTAAAAGCAGTATAGTTATTGATTTATGTCGTCTAGTGCACAATATTACTAATTGGTTGATACAAGATATTGTGATTTGTGATAATGGATCGAAGATGACTTTGACCCACGAGTTCTTATTGGTCGCTACTACACGCATTGGTTGTCGATTGTATGAGCACTCACGTTAAGTTTGGTTTGCTTAATTCATGGGGCCACTTAAATTTACTCAATTCCTATTGATATCATGTGGTGATATTAAGGTTATTCACCGTTTCTATCATATGTGATTATATGATCACGAGTTTGATTACATGCAAGAGGTCCACGATAATATCGAGAATCATTAATTAGCATTGTTATAGTGTTATTTTGACCGCCATGGATCACGTGAAGATTGGGTTTTGATCAGGTACTACGCAGGCCTGGTGGAAGTATTATGGTGCGTTTGATGTTACAATGTTTTCTATGATTTTACACGCAAGACAGTGAATCACGTGAGCTTGGAGGTATTTGATTGGGCAAAGTACTGGTTTTAATATTATTGATCATTGGTTATTGAATTAAAAGTACTGTTGCAAGTTTTATTCAAGGTACTGCATGATCGTGAAAGTACTGCTATTACGCTTTAGCATCGCTACTCTTAAACGAAAGCATCACTGGTTACCCGAAGCACCGCTTTGCCAGTACCACGCTTAGATTTATGACAAGACAAATGACAAAAAGTGTCACTAATTGCAAAAGTGACAGGTTGGTGACTAATTTGTGACAGATTATGTGTCGCTAACAGCAGCTTTATGACGGCTTTGGAAACGTAAAAAGTGTTGCTAATAGGACTGATTTGGAATTAAGGGAAGTCGAGCATTATTGTTATGGTTTTTTCGACGACACACACATGTGGAGAGTGTTCACACACACAAGGAGTTTGGTTATTTATTCTTAAAAGGATTTAAAAAGGCTCGTTATGGAGATTTATCAAGAATTGATTACTTAAGAGGATTATTTATCACTTATTTGAAGGTGAAGTGGAATTACTTGGTTTGTGTTCTTATCATCTAGCTTGTTGAATCTAGCAATGTGTGATTTTTCTTATGATGCTCTATGCACACATTGGCTATCACTTAAAGGAGTTACATTGTAGTGCTCAGTGTCTCATACTAGTTGAGGATTCTTTTCAAGGGATTGCGGTCTACTTATATTTGGTGATACGTATAAGTATGGAGTTCCGTGGATAGTCAAAGATTTAAGACACAAGTTTTGGAAATTTTACTTCTTCATCAAGTTCGTTATATTTGGTGTTCTTCACAAAGTGATCATTACAAGGAGCTTACAAATTTTGAAGAATTAAGAAGATGGTTAACATATGGTTTTAGGGAAGCTTATTGTTAAAAGTTTAACCATCTACATGCATCACCAAGGGAAGTTTTGATTTTTACCATCGTTGATCATTATTACTACGCTAGTTGAAGTTTTCATCGCTTTGGATCCATTTTCCTATGGTGCGAATGGTGGGCGATTTGAAGCATTGGAAGTCTTAGATTGGAAGTATGATATTGGTTCGTGGTGGTCAAGATCATTATTTGCATACGCCCCTATTTAGATAATAACAAAAGGGAAGAGATGTTCGAGTGACATGGCATGGATTAAGGGAAGACAAAGGAAGACATACTTGTTTCATTCATGGTGAGATCCCGATCTCAATTTCTACTGCCTAGGGAAGTTCGTTCAAGAATGGTTTTGTCATTATCAACTAGGGAAGATTGTTGGGAATTAACAAGTTCGAGTTGATAAAGACAAAAAGAATGAAACAAGAGGGACTTAATATGACAAGAAGGAAACCTACTAAAAGATGGAAGGGCTTGCTTGCAATGGAAGTTTTATTATTTAGTCCTTATCCTCTAGTATATAAAGAGGACATAGACGTAGGTTTTAATTAAGTCTTCCAATATGTAGTCGACTAAAAGGTGTGTGTTTAGCCTAGACGTTAGGGAAGAACGTCTAGGGTTTTAGATTAGTGTGTCCTAGGCGTATGGTTTATTGTAAACGCCTAGGTTATTAGTTTACTTAGTAGACGTGTTCCTATAAACGTCTAAGATTATTAGAGTATTAGTGAATGAAAACCTTTAGCAATAACAAAGTATTGTTTTGATTATTCCGCTGCGTATTATGTTTATTATCTTTGTTATTGATCCATAGAGCTTATAAACGATCTTAACATAAAAGATTTGAATATAATCAAACACCTCTTGCTTACTCTTAAGTAAGTAAACCCAAACTGCCCTGGTGAAATCATCAACAATAGTTAAAAAGAATCTGTGACCTTCTTTACTTTTTATTTTATAAGGACCCCAAAGGTCTAGATGAACTAAGTCACCTAAAGCCAAGGTTTTATGGTCACTTAGAGGAAAAGGCTCTCTGGTTTGTTTAGCCTGTTGACAAATGTCACAGGGCTCAACGTCATTTTTATTTTGAAAATTGATTTCACCCTTCAACACTGTTAAAACTTGGTCAGAGGGATGACCAAGTCTGCAATGCCAAGTTTTCTTAGTCAAATCACAGGCAGACTTAAAATTTTGAACCCCAAGGTCAATACCTTGATCTCCATCAAAGTAATATAAACCATCCATCTGTCTACCAATCCCCAGAACATTCATTCCCCTCAAATCCTGAGGTAAAACATAACACTTGTTCTCATCAAAGGCAACAACAAACTTACTATCTCTAGCTACCTTATGAACAGACATTAAACTGACACGGTATTCAGGAACAACCAACACATCATATAAAGTTAAATGTTTAGTGAGAACCATATTTCAACCTTAGTATTAAGGCTTCATTCCATTGGGATGAGACACCTTAATACCAAGCTTAGAAATATCAATGACATTCACTAAATATTTATCAAGATATGTAAGATGTTGATTTGCACCGTAATCAACACAATACCACGCAACCAATGCAAATTTCTCATTTTACTATTATGACAAAAGAACCTTTTAAAATTTTGATTAAAAAATTTACTTTTATTGAAGACAATACCTGCCATATTGGCATGCACAGTCTTCCCATTTCCATTATTATTAACAGAGTTCTCCTTAATCAAAGACATGAGTTTAGATATCTGTTCATCAGAAAAAGCAGAGATAGAACTAGATCCAACAGAGTTATTAGTGTTCACAAATCTCTTATTAAAGTTCTGAGCACCCTGATTGTTATTATTCTTTCTATTTTTCCCAAAATCAGCAGGGTACCCAATGATTTTAAAGCACCTATCCATAGTGTGGCCATTGAAGCCACAATGTTCACAAACTAAGACAGGACCACCAGCAGTCCTCCTAGTATCATTATTTCTAGGGCCATTGTTAGGTATGAAGGAACTGCCAGAGGTAGAAGACCTCTGTGTGCTCCCTCTATTTGGAACACTGGAGTTGAACACAGATGAATGAGACTTTTGAGAAGTCCCACCATCTGAACCAGTGACTGTGAGATTCCTCACTAGAGATGATAGCAAAAGCCCCTTTAACATAAGGGAGAGGATCTCTAGACAAAATATTACTTCTTATTTGCATATAGGAGTCATCTAAGCCCATTAAGAATTGCATTAATTTCATCAATTGATTATGTTTTTTAAAATCATCAGCAGCATGACAAGTACATCTAGGCAACTGAACCAAGGCATCAAACTGTTTCCACAGAGTAGACAACTTATTAAAATATTCAGCAATAGTGCTACCATTTTGAGACAAGGAGTTGATCTTATGATGCAGGTTAAAAGTAACAGAACCATCAACTCTATCAAACATTTCTTTTAATTCAGTCCACACATCAGAAGCTCTTTTAGAAAAAAATTGTCCCAAAAACAATTCTTCTGAAATAGAATTTAAAATCCAGCCCAAAACAACAGCATTTACCCTATCCCATTGTCTACCTAGAACCTCATCAACATTAGATCTTCTACAAGACCCATCTATAAAACCAATTTTATTCTTTCCTTCTAATGCTAGCAACATAGCACAAGACCACACATTATAATTTTCAGTCCCTTTTAATTTGATAGATACAACAGTAAGGGTGGCAGAGTCATTAGGATGCAAATGCAATGGATTACTAAGATCCAATGCTAATCAAAGTAATGAGCTCAAGAATTTCATATTCATCATCAAGATAACCATGAATGACATACCGAAAATAAGCAAGAACAACAAACACACAAGTAAAGATAATAAGGTAGTTCCCAGGCTTCCTTGCGACTTAAGGTGGTAGGTCAAGGGCCGATCACTCAACAAACAAAAACACAACTAAAACAAATAAACCACACTCCAACAACAATCACAACCACCTCCAACAATCTCAACTCCTACTCCCCGTCAATCTAAACAAGAAATAAAAAGAGAAATATAAAGGGTGCGAGAGGTGTTACAAAGGCACGCAAATCCGTAAAGCAATGAACAAGAACCCTGATTATAATTCTTGAGACAAGAATCACAACCCACAAGATCTCAATCAACCCAGAACCACCAAGATTCACCATAAAGGATCAAGAACACCAAGAACCAACCACCAATCGAAGCAAGAGAACAAACCCCCAAAATTACCCAAACCCTAATAAAATTAGGCGTTTTGTAAAAAACTTATAGAATCGATCAATTAGAGCCAAAAAACACAAGTTAATCACAATGAATTAGTTTTAATCAAACTAATTTGAAAAACCCCCAAATTTTGAAACCCTAATTTTCCCGAAATCAATTTTATCAGAGCAAGGCGAAGAACCTGTCTCTGATACCATGTAAAATTTTATAACAAAACTGTAAATACAACTTGAATCTCAATTCAAGCAACTTTTATTATCAATCAAATCAACTACAAGATCAGAGAGATACTGATCTCAATCAGTACACAACCAACAACCAAGAATACTCACAAATCTGCCACTGCTACACAGGTGCAGATCTATCGACTAACTTGCCAATAGTATCAATACAAACACTCAACTCACAACAAAAAGAATGATCAAAACATGATGATCAGAACTATCTAACTTGGCTGATAACAAGAAGCTTTTTTAACTGCGTGTGAATAATGTGTGGAGGATTAATGAAACCCTAATCCAGATACGAGCTTATATAGCCTCCAAATAGAACTTTCAGCTTTAGACAACTTGAGCCCTCAGAGTTCCATCTACTTGTCAACTTTGGATGAAAACTATTTTAAAGCTATAACTGCACAATTAGAAAAGGCAACATTAGTCCCTATACATTATTATTCCAGGTTGAGTTATATAACTTCAACAAACAGACATGGCCGATGGGGTGAGACTCAAAGGGGGAAAAAAGGAAATGAGCAAAAACAAGTTATCTAAAGTCCATCGGTTCTAATTCTGCTCCATAATTATAGTTTAAAGCCCATAATCTCACACTTGCTCCATTTATTATTATTTACTTTGTGTTATTTCATTATTTACTTATAACTTAGATTATGGGCTTTAAACTATAATTTCACATTTGATTTATCAGTTAATAAAAGGGAGAATTGGGTGTTCGTCGATTAACTGTCGAGTTTGAGATGTGTGTGACGGGACATTGTGGTATGAAGTATGATATTTTTACTTTCATTTATTTGCTTTACTAACTCGTATTAAAATTCAGTCGAGGCTTCTGCTAGTAACTAGTGTTTTTCCTTTTACCAAAACATATTATGTGTTGCCAGTATATTTCTTAACCTATATTACAGTCACTAGGCCTTGTTAGAAAAAACACGATTATATTGAAAAACATGACGATGATGATAATTACCATGTTTTACGTAATGGTTGCTTTGGGTCAGTGGAAACCAAAGGAGGAACCCACAATTTGCTTAACATTGGCAGATCCTAAGTTATTTTCGAACAATTTAAACGAACAATTTGAAAACAAAATACCCCTTACAAGGAAATAAAAATATGTGCAAATCGATCTTTTGTGTGTGTGTGTATGCTTTTGTCTTAGAATGCTTCCTCAAAGCCTTTTTTTTCATGTTCCTGTGTTCTTTACAGAAATCATAAAGCAGCTGAATACAACGAAAGCAAAGCTGTTATGAAACCGGAAATAATTGTTTTTCCTTGGGAGCTTTGTGCAGGTAGTGTGATATTATCATATAAAATTCAAACAAACAAATTTAGAAATTCAAATGGAGATATAGTTAAATCTGGTGGTCAACTTATGTAATTATTTGCGATATTAAACTTCAGTATTCTTGAATACTTTTATGGATCGATGCATGTCAAATTTTTATATTACAATATGGATCGAGGCAAAAGTTTTTTGTAGATCCAAAAAATACCATAGATTCGAACATGTCATCCTAGGCTTCCATTCCACTTTGATCCAACAGCTAGGATTAACCTGATTTTTTTTCTTTTTCATTTAATAACAAGGGCATATAGGTCTTTTTTTCTCAGTTAATACTCACCCAATCTCATTACTTTCTGCCACACAATCACACACCTATTCATCACCACCTTTCAACATCTATCGATTCATCACCATCAAATAACCCAATTGAAATCATCACCATCAATCACCCAACCTCAAATAACCGATTCATCACCATCAATCAGAATCATAACCGTCACTCACAACACGCACCGCCGTGAACCGTCACCATCAATCCAAAAATGGATTTAGTTAATGAAATAGCACCGATTAAGAATAAAGCAAATGTCTCCTCATCTGTTCCACCTGTGTTCCACGTGTTTCTGGTAATTTTTTCAGTTTATTATGATTAAGAGCATTAGATATTGAATAATAGTTTTTTTTTAGCCTATTTTGTTGATTATTCACGTTTTTAGTGTTTACCGCTTATTTTGTTGGATATTAGCAATAGGATTTGCTTATTGTCAGGTTTTTAGGTTTGGTCGCTTTATTTTGTAGATTTTGCTTATTTTAGGTTTTCAGGTTTTGTTGCTTATTATGTTTACTGCTTATATTGTTGCTTATTGTGTTTACTGCTTATATTGTTGCTTATTGTGTTTACTGCTTGTATTGTTGCATTTTATTGAATTAGGTGTGATTGTTTTCAGGTTTTGTTGCTTATTTTAGGTTTTCAGGTTTTGTTGCTTATTTTAGGTTTAGTAACTTGATAAAAAGTAGTTGTTATTGTTAAGTAGATGATTGTTTATGCGCGTGTTGTAGCTGCTTCACTCGTAAAAGTGAATTTCACTTATAAGTATTTGTTAATTAGATAATAAGTAGTTGTTATTGTTAAGAAGTATGATTGTTAAGTAGATGATAATAAGTAGTTTATGCGCGTATTGTTAAGTAGATGATTGTTTCAGATGACTGATAAGATATGAGCATAAATGAATTTCACTAGTAAAATCATATGTGATTCTTACAAGAATCATATGTGATTCTAGTAAAATCATATATGATTTTACTAGTGAAATTCACTTATGCCCATATTTTATCAGTTATCTGAAAACATGCGAAGCATATGTGATTCTTACAAGAATCATATGTGATTCTTGTAAAATAATACTAGTTATAATACCCGTGCAAGCACGGGGTTTTGACAAAAAAAAAAATTCTGTATTAATACCGAATATTATGTCTTTAATGGTAATTGCATATAATTATATAGTTATAAGTTTCGTGCACGAACGAAGTTTACACATAAATCAAATTTATTTTAACATCTTTGTTCAGTATATACACATATAAGAATTTGCCCATGAAAATTGTGATATAAGTACAACAAATACTTATGCACGATTTTTATACATTAATATCTATTCAAATTTGATAAAATATTTGTAAAAATTTCTTTTAGGTAATTCAAGATAATTTTATTTAGCTGACAAAGATGTTGATGGTGTTATTTAAATTTCACTACTGATATTATGTTGTACACATGATGCAAGTTTAATAGCACATAATAAATATTGATAAAGTTAAAGTATACTCTTTAAAGTTTAAAAAAATATTTTTCTAAATATCCTTATATAAATAAATAAGAATTACATGAGTCATTGTTATAAGTACAATCACGTACATTTACTTTAATATTAAATTAACCGGTGCTTACAATTTGATAATTATATTCCCGTTTTCAATAATTTAGCCGTATTTAAAATGTAAAATTTTGTCTACATAGGTTAAACTTTTAAAAATGAAATGAATTAGTCCTTATTGAACGTATATTGTAAAAAAAAAATTGATACTTATAAGTTACAATCTTATGCAAATTTATATGTTGTTATTTTAAAACAACATATATATTGTATTTTTTAAGATATAAAGTATAAAGAGTATAAAGTATAAGGGAGTATTTGTTTATAATCCAAAGTTATTAAAAAACATGGAGGCTTATAATATTACATTTAACTCTATATAATTTTTAAAAATTCAACCACTAAAGTTTTATTAATTACCTCCTTTTTTTTAAAAGTTTTTATTTTCACAAATTTGACACCTATATTTTTATATGGTTTTTTTATCAACCAAATTTATTAAAGTTTGACCAAAATCAATTTAATTTTGACTTTTATTTACCAATCACATCACACGATTTTGCTTAGGTGGCGAAATCGAGCTCTCCTATTCCAATTATTTTTTCAATGAGAAGGATTTTACAAAAACACTCCGAAATGATGTAATTCTTTTATTATATAAAAGATATGATTATTATATATGATTTTAGTAAGAATTATATATTATTTTGAGATTATCATATATATGATTCTACTAGAGTCATATATATAATTATCTGAATAGAATCATATATGATTATAGTGGAATCATATATGATTCTACAAGAATCATATGTTTTAGAGTTATTAACAATCATATATGATTGTAGTATATTATTTGCGGGTTATTAACATTTAAAATTTTGATGCAGGTCAATCAAAATCCGACAATCTGAAGTTATGAAGAATAGGACTCCTCCAAAATCAGCAGTCGTTAGATCAAAAGATGTTTTCAAACCAAAACCTATTAAACCGAAGCCCACTACTGTCAAACCTCAACCTTCTGTTAAACCAAAACCCGCTACTATCAAGCCTCAACCTTCTGTCAAACTCAAACCCACCACTATCGAACAGAAACCCACTAGTGTCAAACATCAACCTTCTGTCAAACCAAAATCCGCTACTATCAAACCTCAAGCTTCGGGCAAATCAAAACCTACTACTGATGAAAATTCAGCATCTGAGGAGCAAGAGGATGAAGATAGTGGTTCTCTTGAAGATGATCGTGGGTCTGATAAAGATGGTAGTAATGAGGAGGAGAGTAGTTGAATGAAGAAGGTAGTGATGAGAACTTTTTGAGTACTGAAATCATATATGATTCCATAAGAATCATATATGTTCTCTTGGAATCATATACGATTCTGATTGAATCATATATAATTCTAAGTAAAATCATATATGATTCTTATTAAATCATATATGATTCTACGGAAAATCATATATGATTTTGATTGGATCATATATGATTCTAAAGAAAATCATATATGATTTTCATGTCAGATGGTTACAGCTAAAAAATATTTAACAATTGGTAGTAAATTTACCTTGTATTCTGCTACCTTTGCAGATTCTTCTTTTTCTTTAGAAAGTGTCTTATAAGCAGTTGCATTCCTATCTTTAACCCTAACCATCTCACAACCCTCTTCCGTTTTAAACTCTTCTATTATGCAAGACCAACAAGCTTCTTTTATTTCCGTTTGAATAAGCAGAAATATTGAGCTTGTATATACTTTATATGCATTGCGTTTCATCTTTAAATTTGTACAAAGTTTTGAGCTGAATCAAATGTGTTGAAGTTCAATTGTTCTTGCCTAAACCTTTGCCTCTCCATTGCTGATTTGAAGCACATCATGAAATTAACCAATGTTGAACCATGATTTGTGAAATGTCTAAAGAATGCATTTTCATTCTCGGACCTTGAAGTAGTTCTCATCAATCCAAACAATGGTGAGTCAATAAAATAAGCTGGTAGCCACATTTCTTTAAGGCTAAACATCTTTTTCATCCATTAATGGTCTTGCAATCCAAAATCTTCAACATTTTTTCTATTTTTCTTCAAATTCCAATGGTTCCATGAACATATTCCACACAATCTTGTTGAAGCGCTTTTTGAAATCAGTTTCATTATAGATTTTTTACAAATCTGTAAGAAAATTTCATGTTATTCATAAAATATATAAACTGAATCACATGTGATTTACATAGAATCATATGTGATTCACATAGAATCATATGTGATTCTAAGTGGCAGATTATATTTCTCAATTTTAAAATAGTAAAGAATTAAATTACCTTCGCTGGAATTTATTGTGTTATATGCCACGTACATAGTGTATGCTTGGATTCAGTAAAAATTGCTTCAATTACTAACTTCAGGGCTCCATCATGATCCATTACAATCATTTTTGGTTGTTTTTTATGTGCAGTCATGAATGATTTTAGTTGCCATGTGTAAGCTTCTTCATCTTATCTTAGAAGCATTCCCGCACCCAGTGTCACGCACTTTTTGTGGTTATCTATCCCGGTGAATGGAACAAACAGCATATCGTATCGGAATATCATAATTTTCACACCATATCGTATATGAGATTCTTATTAATTCTTTCTAAATCACATGTGATTCTCACATGTAATTATGTGAGAATCATATGTGATTATGTGATATTCATATATGATTCTGTGAGAATCATATATGACTCTGTGAGAATCATATAGGATTCTCTGAGAATCATATGTGATTCTGATATAATCATGTATGATTCTGTTAGATATTGGATTTTACATACACATCAAACCATGACACAAAGTAGGCGTACAAGAGGTTTTAGAGAGAGAAAGTTAGAGGTTTGGGAACTTTAGTGAGAGAAAGAAAAATCTTATTATTAGCTCCAACTCTCTACCTTGGAAGGTAGAGAGTATTTATAGTCTTACAGTAAAACGCCACACAACGGGTGTGGATCGTGCATACGGTGGGTAAAACCCGTCCGTCCTCCACGGTGTTACTTAACTAAATACTACTTAGCTTAAAAGAACTACGACTACGAGCTTTATAACGATTACATATACTTGAGGTGACCGACTCTTTAATACCGGAATTTCTAATTCCTAACAATCTCCCCAAAGGAGGTCACCTCAAACATATACTAAAATTACATTGAATACAAGCAGACATTACATTAAAAAATGTTCTTGCATTCTTGATGTAGTACTTTGCTCAAGCTCGTAGTCATTGATTCTTCTCATTGCATGTTTGGTTAATCCAAGTGGAGGTCTTTATCGATCCACGTGATAATAATTTTGAGCCACTTTTGAGATCATCACCAACAAAAATCTCGAGACATCCATTGTGGTGTTGGTATTATGTGATGTTGTGACTTTCGGACCGACATGCTCACATTCGGATCATGATATCTTCACATCGAGTAGCGGAAGCTTTCGCTGATTCATGACATTGGCGCAGCGTAGCGAAGCATGGAGTGAAAATATCGAGTCATTGATGCACTAATCATGATTTCTTCGAGATGAATGTGTTGAGGAGCATGCGGCTATGGATTAACCGCTTCATTATGATCACCGCAAACGTGGGCGTACTGCATAAAACATTTAGCAATAAAGCACATGAAAGTATCTTTGATCACTTTCATTGAATTTAGGTACACGCCCACGGTTCCCGTTGATCAAGATAAGCATCGCCTGTGATCGTGCATAATTCAAGAATTTCTTTGACAGGTTTCGCAAATGCTCTAGTCGTTGTCAAACCGAACGTCTCAAAGAAGACAACACGGATTGAGTGAACCAAATGAATAGAGATTCAGCGATTGATGAAAAGAGATTTGAAAACAATCGTGTATTGCTCAATAAAATTGTTTTTGCAATACAACGAAGGTTTTAATGAAAATCAATTATCAATCATAAACACCTTTGATTTGAAATATTCGCATACAATCGATGTGCTAAGGAAAAGAGTTTTTAAGCACAACGATCGCTTTTTCAAAGGTATCCGTCAATCCATAACTCGAACCGTGTTTGATTCAAAAGATTGAATCGCCCATTGTTTCGCTCGGTTGTCACATGATTGATCTATTGAATAAATCTCACATGCCACCTACCGTGAGCTCTAGAAGGCTTTCCATCTTCATTGTGAATATATTAGCATATCACTCGGATGTTCCGCAATACCACAAGGATAATGCGTAGGACTCAAGATATAATCTCTTTTCCACATTGTGTGAAGCGAGAGTCTTCATTGAAAGTGTCCTAATGAGATTTAATGATGATCTCGTGGCTCTAGACTCAATTTGTGCATATTTGGATCCTATATCGGAGACTAGGAGAGGTCTCCTTCTTCAATATCAACGATCTCTAAGAGAAAGTTGATAGATAATGTTGGTTCCCGTGAGAATGAAACAAGTCCTTTTAAGAGAACTTGAGTGGTTTGGGAAGTTGGGAGCGCAGCGTGCCACCGGGTCCATGACGCCTTGTCTTCAATAAGGTAACCACCAAGAGCATATGAATTAAACCCGGTATCCGCCCTACGGTTGAATAATCGAGGCTATTTGTTTTCACCCTTTCTCATTCAATTCTTTTTTCATTCTTTAACCCCTTCAAGCTTACCGAGACTTCATAGCTAGAACCTTGTTGGGTTTATTCCAAGATTAGCTCAATCTCATCCGCACTCTTCCCATATCTCATTTTCTCCTTTTTCAATATACCTAAGGACTTCTACACTATTCTAGTGGATTGTCCTGGTAGATCCCTCCGTTCTCAGCGGATCATGGAACAAATACCTAACCTTATCATCCTTATATCACCATACATAAAGTAAAGTTGGTCGGTCTATTTGGTATTGTTCATCTGCCATTGGAACCAATTGAAAACCATTTGAAAATCAATCCAGATACTTATGATATATTATCAAAGCGTTTTGTTCCTGAATTGTTTTTGATATATTTAGAACAAGAACTCCCCCTCAACATGTGCATCAAGTATTTGAAATCGTTTTTGCACACGGAGGCAAGAGAAAGAATTAACTTCTTTAATTACCATTTTCTAAAAGATATCAACATCACTTCCTTAATCAAACCAAGTAGATAAAGCATTTTGGGGAAGGATGAGGTTTTCATGATTTTACTCCCCCTCAATATGTGCCTCGAGGTTGAAAAGAGTTTTGCACATACTAGAGGGAACCTGCACATTGAGATAAATGATCACGTTTCAAATCATTGTGGTTTAAGATAGATGCTCCCCTTCAACATGTGCATGGATAATTTGAAATCGTTTGGCACATGTGGGAAGAAGAGCTTGTACATCCTTATAAAACCTTTTACCAATTATCGTTTAAACCAATTTAAATCACAAATTCTCCCCGATCACAATTATCAAATCATTTGAGATTTGTGATCTCTTGTAGATTTAAATTGATTTTGAAAGCTTTTAAGGAGAATTGTGACTTGATTATGAAAGCATTTTAATCGATAAGGATAGGATTTTAAGACTTTAAACTCCATTGATTAAACATGCATGAATATCTTTTGAAAACAATTGAAATGACAAATAACCTTTTAATTTAATTGAAATCATTCTCCCCCTCAATCAATGACATAGGTTGTTGATTGAAAGATAGATATTTTGACAAATAAGTCCAGATGATTATCAAAAATAGAGTCCGAGTTATTTTTCAAAGTAGTTAGTTTTCAGCAGATAAATGTTTAAAGAATCAGAGCATGGAATTTGAAAACATGATAAAGTATGGCTCTGTTCTTTTTTTGAAAAAGCGGGTTACTGCCTGAAATGACAATAAACCATTTTTTTCTCTTTCTCCCAAATTTTATTTTATTTTATTTTTTTTTGAATAAATAAAAATAATTCGACCAATATCTAAAGTCCCGTGTCATTCTTTGAATAACAGCACAAAGACCGTAGATATTGTTGAACCGAGAAAAACATGACAAATCGACAATATTTTTTGAAGATTTTTCGGATTTTTCAGATTTTTATGGATTTTGAAAGTTTTATATTTTTCTATTTGATTTTTTTAGGGTTTTATAATTTTGTATTTTGTTTTTCGAATAAATATTTACAAGAGATAGATGAAGATAGTCCTTTACTCATCGTCTTCCTCCTGAAGACGTTTGAGTGTTTCAGGTTGAAGACTTTTCAAGCCAAGTTATGGAAGAATAAACTCAAAACGTTCTCTTGGAAGAGCTTTAGTGAAGATGTATGCTAACTCGGTATTCATCCTCACAAAATAGAGTTCCACCACACCTTTTCCACTTGTTCCCCGATGAAATGATGTCGAATGTCGATATGCTTAGCTCTTGAGTGTTGAACGTTATTGCATGAAAGAGCAATAGAACTTTTATTATCACAAGATGTAGGATTTTATTGAATACAAAGCCATAGTCATTAATTGAGATCTCATCCAAAGGATTTGAGCACAACAAGATGACATGGCTATGTATTCCGCCTGTAGAGGAAATAGAAGTACTCATTTGCTTCTTTGAAGACCACTCACAAGCTTATCACCCAAAACTTAGCACCTCCGAGGTACTTGATGAGTATCTTGACACCGCATGATCTCAGACCGCATATGTCGTTAGTGACATACCGGTGCCTTTCGGTACCGAGTCCCATATTGATGGATCCTTGGAGATACCGAAGACCCATTTAATCGCTTCAAGGTGCTTTTAGTAGGCTTAGCACGGTATCTAGCACACATGCAAACAATGAACAAGATGTCTGTCTCACTAGTTGTGAGGTACATCAGGGATCCGATCATACTACGATATTTCGTTTGGTCTACCATGATCCCCGAGTGGTCCTCATCTAGTTTAGTTCGCTCAATCATGGGAGTGTCAATGGTCACTTGAATCAAATTCAAATTTCTTTAAAATCTCATTTGCATATTTAGATTGATTTATGAAGATGCCTCCGGACTTTGTGAAATTTGTAATCCCAAGAAAATGACATTTGTCCCATCATTGACATTTGAAATTTTGAACCCATTTCATTTGAAAAACGGTCACACTCATTGGGGTCGATCGAGGCAAAGATGATATCATCAACATAAATTTGAACATGAATTAAATGTTTTCGACTTCCGGTGAACAATGTAGGATCAATCGCTCCTTTGCTAAATCCGTAGATAGAAGAAACTTTGATAGCGATCATACCATGCCCTTGGAGCTTGCTTTAAACCGTAAAGAGCCTTCTTCAAACGATAAACATGAGTAGGATGCTCTTGATTCACTAATCCTTCCGTTATCGACGAGACGACTTCTTTAAGATCTCCGCTCGTAAATGCCGCCTTTACATCCATCCGATAGACTACCATGTTCTTACCAAGAGCATTAGCCAAAAGATTCTCGATTGCCTCGACACGAGCAACAGAATAAACGATTCCTCAAAGTCAATACCCTCCTCTTGACGGTATCCTTTAGCAACCCATCGAGCCTTGTTCTTTAGCACATTACCATGCTCATCAAGTTTCACTTTGAAGATCCATTTTAGAGCAATGATCATAGCACAAGAGCAGGTACTAATTCCCATACATCAAGTCGATCAAACTCATGAATTTCTTCTTGCATGGCATTGAACCAACTGTCTTCATCCATGGCGGTTTTAACATCTTTTGGTTCGATCTTAGATAGTACAGAGTTGAAAAAGCACCATAAGGCATCTGTTGCAAGTTGTTTACGTGTGGATACTGGACGAGAGGGATTTCCAATGATTTTGTCTAATGGATGATCGTGAGTCCATTTTCCGAGGTGTTCATGTGGCGCTTGTCATGGGATCAAGTAGCAGTCGATGTCTCGAAGAAGATGGTTCGATGAAGATTCGGAGCAAATATGTTTTCAAATGGAGCATCTTCGTGGAGTGGCAAGGATTAACTTCATCATTAACGCCGTAAATGGTTCCATGATGTGCATTCAAGATTGATGATTTGTTGATGAGGCAGAGTGAACAAAGAAGAAGCGATTCTTGACTTAATGATATTGAGACCAAGGATTGACTTCATTCATGTGGATATGAGCACCTCATTGTAGGAATTTGACTCATTAGCACTTGGCTCATAATGTTCATCAAACATAGGATCAAACAGTTTCTTTAAATCATCTTCGATGGAGGTACATATGGAGTTTCGGAGAAGAATTTGGCAAGGATGAACCAATGGGACTATTTTGAAGTGCGGGTCTGAATCTGGATTGTCCAGATCCATTTGACCCGATACTCATCAAACGTGACATGAATTGTTTCCATGATATTTCGGTTCTCTTGTTGTAGATTCGGTATCCTTTTCTCATTTGGTGCATAACCTACAAATACTTCAATGTCCTTTAGCTTTAAGTTTGCCTAAATCTTGGCCTCATTAGTTGGATAACACAATGCACCGAACACACGAAGGAATGAAAGATTAGGTTTTCTGTTGTGGACAAGTTCATATGGAGTTTTTCCATATGCGGTGTGAATCGAGGATCGATTTTGGGTGTAGCATGCGATGGCATATGGCTTCACCCCGCAGAAACATTGGAACTTTTGAGTAAATCAAGCATTGTCCTTGCGGCTTCCACAAGAGTTCAATTTCGTCTTTCAACTACATCGTTACTGCTGAGGAGTTCGAGGAACACTTCTTTGATGATTGATTCCAATACTTTCATAAACCGACTAAGTTGTTTGTTAACAAACTCCGCCCATTGTCTGCTCGGATGATTCGACCGCTTTGTTAAGACGAACTCAGTAGTTTGTTTGATGAGTTTCATGATGATATCTCGAGTTTTATCCTTTGTCTTTAAGAACTTTACCTGTGTGAATCTAGAGAAATCATCAACCACAACTAACACATATTTCTTCCCAAAGATATTCTCGTGACTCTCATGGGTCCACATAAGTCCATGAATTGTATGAAGAACTTCGTGATGAGTTAGTAGGTTTGGGTTTGTGGGCATACTTCTTGCTTTTTCCCAATTGGCATCTTGAACAAAGATGATCCTTTTCATATCAAGTCTAGGTAAACCTACAACTAAGTCCTTTCGAGAGATCATTGATGGTGCCAAGTTCAAGTGATTGAGACAGCGATGCCATAACCATGACTTTGTTTTAGAAGCCTTTGACAACAAGCAAATTGAGAATACTTCATCATATCTTCGATAGAGATGGTGTATAGATTGGAACCACGTGAACCTCTTAAAAGTTCCTTACCATCAAGTTCTCTAACAAAACAAGTATGTTTCTCAAGGCTACTTCTATATCGTAATCGCAGAATTGACCAACAGAGAACAAAGTTATAACCAAGACCTTCTACATAATATACCCCGGAGATAACACTTTTACCAACAACATAATCTCCATAACCCATAATTGCACCGAAATGATCATTCTCGAATCTAATAGTCTCGATGAATTTGCTCACGGTTCATGAGCCGCGACCTACCGCCAATCATATGCTTGGAACAAACTGAGTCCGTGTACCACGTAATCGATTTGAACGATCCGCAGCTGAACATGCACAAGAATGGATAATCGGATAATTGGGATCCCCATGCAAGAATGGGTTCCATTTGGTTAGAAACAATGATTGGAGCACCACATCGTAAATAGAAACATTCATATCAGAAATTGAGGCAATGGAATCATTATGAATAGATGTAGTACTAGTGTCCGTATTTGCCCTATTCAAAGTATGTTCATTCCGTAAGGGAATAGTTCTACTAGTAGGCATCCATTTTCTAGTGGGCATTGACTCATTAACCTTATAACCAAAAGGTATCCATTGATAACCTATCTTACTAAATCTTCTTCCTGTGGGTTTCCACTATTTTCTAACTCTCTTTCGCCTTTGCCTTTTGCCTTCTTAGCATGATATTTTGCATTACGATGTTAATCGGGATTTGACAAAGATTAGACAAAACATTCACACCACATTCATGATTAGAAATAGAATTCAAGCGAGACATCATTACAAGGTTTGCAAATAGTATCGAGTTCGAATTAATTACAAGACGCCTATGGCTAATACTAGAATCAACACGATTCGCTTTATTCGGCTCAAACTTAAAGTTCCTAGGTTGGTCTTCTCTCTCTTCCAATGCACATTCTTAGCTTGCGAGGTCCTGTCATTCCTTGTATTGTCTTAAGACTTTGACCGCTCGCTTTAATGTCACCGATTACTCCTGTAGAGGAATGGGAACATTAGTTGGTTTTGCTACTCTTTGTTCCCTGTTTAGATGTGTTGGGATCTCGAACTACATGCGTGCACACTAAGGTTCACTTTCTTAACACTAGAAGTGCTGGGATTTGTACTTCTAGAAGGCACACTAGAGTTCGCTTTCTTAGCATTAATGGATCTCGAATCAACTACTTGAAGGCACACTAAGGTTCACATTCAAAACTTCGGCATCGAATGAATATCATACTTGGCACTAGGCATAGAACATGGAATCAAAGGATTAACTCTCTCACCTAAGGACTTTGGGCATATTGTGATTAAGCATTCTAGAATTTCTTGAGATCGTTTGGCATATAAGCATGCATGCCCAATTGCATTGTCAAGTGGTTTCTCTAACTTATCCTCTTCAACAATCTCACGTAGACATTCTAGACAATCCTTAAGGGATGAGAAATATGTTTGAATAGCAAGTTTGTTATTCACGAGATGAGGGGAACATATTTCACGAGACAAAGCAAATTTATTACTAGAGTGAACCTTTGATACACCATTCTCCCATTGGTCATTGGCATTTTCCCTTTCTCTTGATTCTCAATTTCCTTTTGCAATGAAGCTATTTGTTCGTTGTTTTTGTTACGAGTGACCTTTATTGATTCAAATAACTCATTGAAATGACGTTTAACCTTTTAATTTTCTTCTAGAAAACTTTCGTTTTCCTTTTGTAATGTATTTACTAAGTTTTGAAGATTAAACGTTTGAGAATTTTGAGAATCTAAAGGAGGAGGCATTTGGGAGCCAGTCACATTGTTCTTTTCACCCTTTAATTGAGAGATTTGGGCTTTCAACTTTCTCGATCGTGTTACAATGAGCCCGAATCTCTTCATCACGCTTGTTTATTTGAAAATCAGATCAAACTCGAGCATCCGAGGATGTCTTGATATTTGAAGTTCTTACATTTTCTTTAAGATGTTGATATTTTAGTTGTAAATTAAAATGCTCAACCTCTAGTTTAGAAAAATGTTTAACCAAATTGTCGTGATCATCCAGCTCAATTT
>CM040241.1:31625492-31662652 GCA_022545495.1 Chrysanthemum lavandulifolium | reverse complement strand
ATTCTTTAAGAACCATATATGATTTTTTAGAATCATATATGATTTCTTTGAGAATCATATATGATTTACACAGAATCACATGAGATTCAAATTGAATTACAAGTGCTTCATGTAAATAACATGTGATTCAGATTGAAAAGAGACTTACTTGTTGGTTCTGAATGTTGCATCAAATGACACAATATATCTGAATTCCTTATAGTTGCATTTGGCAACTTCATCAGCCCAAAACATGGCAACCAATTCACTTTTTTCTACCTTATAATGAAATGTAAAGTTCAGAACATATTTCTTTCAGTTTTCCATTTTGTTTATCAACGTTTGCGCATCGCTTTCACCTATGCATACGTTTATATCCCTTTGATGATTCTTGAAATCACTGCTTGTGCCATGAACATATTGAGAACCACCTTTCATGCTACATAACAAATGGTGTGCCTTTGTTGCACCAAGTCTGAAGTTTGAAGCTTTGACAACGAACATTTTTTCCGCTTGAGTCATCTTCCTTTGAATTAGGCATAATCAATAACCTTTGCGCATATAAGTGTTTTAGCTTTGTTTGTTTCTCCTGGTTTTTGTCTATATTCATGCTGATGATGCCGATCTCTATATATAGTAGAGAACACTCAACCCTAGTCAATGGACTTTATGAGTGATTAACGGCCAATTAATCACCCATAATAAGCCTCCATTATCATAGGAGTAGTGGTTACATGACCAATTATAACAGCCACTTGAATGGGTCAAATCTATTACAAGTTAATCACTACAACACTACCAATAGGAACCAATACACTAGCAGCAGGAACTAATACACTAGCAGTAGGAACCATCAGTCACTACACTAGCAGCAGGAACCATCAGTCACTACACTAACAATAGTAACCAACACTAACAGTACTAACCATTATTGAGTCAGGGTGTTCAGGGACCTCATGGGTGTACACTCCGTACCTCCTAACCCAAAACCAGGTGTGAACAAATCCCACAAGTGCACTAAATTTTCCAACAATTTCATCAAACACATAGTGTGCATCTAAATCATCAACATCGGTTTTTTCCTCCGAATTTTGAGTAAATATTGTACCAACAATACCATAGTTTTGTTCAAGGGAAGAAGCTCGTTGTAATTTAATGGAGACGGATGAGCAAAATGCGGGTAAGTATATTAGTGGTTTGAATTCTTTGATTCAAGAAAAGTTGAGTTTGATGTCAATTTGGCCCGTTGATCAAGCTCAAAACTTGGCTATGAAGGCGGAAAGGATGGCTTCTAAAACCGGAGTTAGGTATAAGCGGTCGACATTGGAGAGCTTAAGTTCTTATGGAGGTCAGCCCAATCAAATCCAATTTGCCCTCCCAAGTATCAACTACTACAATTCTAAGGCTAGTGGGAGTGGGGTTGACAAAGGTAAGGAAGTTCAAACGGCTAAGTCTAATCCATAAGCTAAACAGATGGGTGACAAATGTTTTAGATGTGGTGAGTCGGGGCATAAGTCGAATGTTTGTCCTAAAAGAATACACTCTATGCATCGGAGGTTGGGAATGAAGGAGTGTATGATGACGAACCATTTCAAGTAGAAGATGAGGACGAGTACAAGCCACCATTAGAAGGAGAAGTGGAACAAATGACGTATGTCATTCAACGAACTTTGTGTTCACCAAAGGTTAGTGATTCTTCACAACGTAATAAGATTTTTCAAACTAAGTGTTTAGTTAAGGAGAAGATTTGTTTCATTACTATTGATGAGGGTAGTTGTGAGAATTTGGTGTCTAAGGCCTTGGTTAAAGCTTTTAAGCTACCAACCGAGCCTCATACTAATCCATATCAAATTGGGTGGATTAAGAAGGGACTGGCAATTAAGGTGACCGAAATTTGTAAGGTTCCTCTTGCTATTGGGAAGCACTAAAATGATTTGATTACTTATGATGTGGTTGATATGGAAGCATGTCATGTTTTGCTAGGACGACCATGGCAACATGATGTGGATGCTATGCACCAACGTAAGTCTAATATGTATTTGTTTAAATAGAGTGGAAAACTATTGCTATGTTACCTTTAGGTGTTAATTAATTCTCCCAAAAAAAAGTTGAAAGCAAGACTTTGGTGACAATGGTTTTAACACCAAAGGAGTTTCAAGCCGAAATGAAGGAGATGGGGTTTCTTATGCTTTGGTAGTGGAGAGGGTTGAAGATGGTATGGATAATGTGATTCCGTAGCGGTTAAAACCGTGCTTGAAGAGTTTAGTAAAGTAGTCCGGATGATACACCGGATTCTTTACCATCACTGAGAAACATTCAACATCGAATTGAATTGGTTCCCGGAGCAAGTTTGCCAAACCTTCCTCACTATAGGATGAGTCCTAAGGAGTCGGATATCTTGCATGAGAAAGTAGAAGAATTGTTGAGAAAGGGGCATATTTAAGAAAGCATTAGTCCTTGTGCGGTTCCGGTGGTTCTTACACCAAAGAAGGATGGAAGTTGGAGGATGTGCGTTGTTAGTCGTGCCATCAACAAAATCACGGTAAGGTATCATTTTCCTATTCCACTTCTTAATGATTTATTAGATCAACTTTCGGGTGCTAAAGTGTTTTCTAAGATTGATTTGAGGAGTGGGTACCATCAAATCCAGATTAATTCGGGTGATGAATGAAAGACCGCCTTTGAAATGAAGGATGGGTTATACGAGTGGCTCGTTATGCTATTTGGGTCGTCTAATGCACCTAGTACTTTTATGCGTTTGATGACTCAAGTTCTTAGGCCATTTATGGGTAAGTTTATGGTGGTCTATTTTGATGATATTTTGGTCTATAGTCAAACGGAGAAAGAACACTTGGATCATTTACGGAAGGTTTTGAAAGCTTTGGCGGATAACGAGTTATTTGTTAAATTAAAGAAGTGCAATTTTCTCACTAATAAGCTTTTTTTCTTGGCTATATTGTGAGTTCGGATGGAATTCATGTGGATGATGAAAAGGTTAAGGCTGTTAGAGGTTGGCCTTCACCTAAGACTTTGACCGAAGTTAGAAGTTTTCATGGATTGGAAACTTTCTATAGAAGATTTGTGAGAAATTTGAGTAGCATTGTGGCGCCAATCACAAATTGTTTGTAGAAAGGTCCGTTTAAGTGGTCAAGTGAAGCGAAGAAAGTTTCAGGCTATCAAGGAGAAGTTGACAACCGCACAACTTTGATAAAGTTTTTGAACTAGAATGTGATGCTTGTGGAACCGGAGTTGGAGCCGTTTTGTCTCAAGAAGGTAGGCCCGTGGCATTTCATAGTGAAAAGTTGAATGAGGCTCGACAAAAGTGGTCGACTTATGAACAAGAGTTGTTTGAAGTTGTTCAAGCAATGAAGAAGTGGGAGCATTGTTTGATTCAAAAGGAGTTTGTGGTTTATACGGATCATCAAGATCTTAAGTACTTTCAAACCCAAAAGCACTTAAATAAGATTCATGCATGATGGGCGAGTTTTTTTAGAGAAACTCGACTATGTGATCAAGCATAAGTCGGGTACAAGTAATAAGGTCACGGATTCATTAAGTAGGAAGACTAATTTATTGGTTACCATTAGTAATGATGTTGTAGGATTTGAATCGATTAAAGGGTTGTATGTTAAAGATGAAGATTTTCGTGGCATTTGGGAAGAAATTGAGACCAAGAAACATCGAGGTGAGTTTCTTGTACTTGATGGTTATTTGTTTAAGGGTAATCGTTTGTGTATTCCTAAGACTTCGCTTAGGAGTCAATTGATCAAGGAGGTGCATGCGGGAGATTTGAGTGCTCATTTGGGTCGTGACAAGACTACTGCTAGTAAGGAAAGTCGATTTTATTGGCCTCAATTGAAGAGGGATGTTGGTTCATTCGTGAAAAGGTGTGTTGTGTGTCAAGAAGAAAAGGGTATAGCACAAAATACGGGACTTTGTATGCCTTTACCCGTACCCGAGAGTCCTTGGGTTGATATTTATATGGATTTTGTACTTGGACTTCCTCGTGCCCAACGGGGAGTTGATTCCGTGCTTGTTGTTGTTGATAGGTTTTCCAAGATGGCGTATGTCATTCCTTGCAAAAAGACTTCAGATGCGGAGCATATTGCTAGGTTGTTCTTTCAAGAGGTGGTTCGTTTGCATGGAGTTCCCAAGTCAATTACTTCGGATCGGGATAGCAAGTTTCTTGCTCACTTTTAGTTGACACTTTGGAGGCGGTTGGGTACATCCTTGAACTTTAGTAGTACTGCTCATCCTCAAACGGATGGTCAAACCAAGGTGGTGAATAGGACATTGAGAAATATGATAAGGTGTTTGTGTGGAGAGAAGCCGAAGCTTTGGGATGTGTCGTTGGCTCAAGCCGAGTTTGCTTACAATAGTGTGGTTCATAATTCAACGGGATTTTCACCATTTGAGGTTTTTTACAAGACATCGCCAAGGCAAGTGGTGGATTTGATTGATTTACCGGGAAAGAAGAACAAACAAGATGGTGGAAGAGGTTCAAGCTACTCATGAGGTTGTAGGGCTAAGATTACTGAATCAAATGCAAAATAGAAGGCCGCTTTGGATAAGCATCGTCGTGTGAAGTTATTCAATGTTTGTGATGAAGTGATGGTGTTTCTTCAAAAGAGCGTTTTCCGGTTGGTACGTATAGCAAGTTGCAGCCAAAGAAGTATGGTCCGTACAAAATTCTTCGGAAGATCAATGATAATGCTTATGCGGTTGATTTGTCGAATACTATGAGTATTTCGAAGACTTTCAATGTGTCATATATCTATGAGTTCTACCCTAGTGATGCGAGTGAAGGAGAGAACTCGAGGACGAGTTCTTCTAAAGTAGGGAGGAATGATGAGGACACGATTGAGGAGCTTGCGAAGGAGTACGTGGAGCACATCGAGAGGGACAAGAAGCTTCGAAAAATCAAGACTTAGTCTGTGGTTCAACTACGGCGTAACCTTAAGCCAATATTACGCCATAGATTTATGCTAAATTTTATTTTACATTCATAGTCGTAGTTACGCCGTAATCGATAAAATCAATTGCGCCAGTAACTAAATTAGTTAAATTGTTTGCTCTCGTAGTCGTGGTTATGATGTAGCTGATAAAACCAACTACGTCGTAATCTTAGTCGGGTCTGTTTCCTATTTTAGTTTTCGAGTCGGTTTTGACGAGTTTTTCGCTTCCGTTTTACGTCATAATCTAAGAGCACAAGATATCATAATTCAAGTTAAAAAAAATTTAATAAATAAAAAATAATCCACCACATTAGTTTTAGCATACACAAAAAACACCCTTTGTCATAATACCATCTTTTGAGACCCACTTTCTTTAAAAATAATAATAAAACTTACAAATTCAACCCTAAACTAATACTTCATTTAATAAACAATCTAAAACATTATATTAATAAACCTAAACATTAGAATACAAAGTAATACAAATAAAAAATAAAAACTACAACATAAAAAAAGTACGAAAAAAGAAAAAAAAAACACATAAAAGAAATTACGACATAAACGAAAATACAGTAATGAAATGAAATAAAACTACTCTTTTGGTTGCAAATTATTTTTCTTGATGATTTTCTCCTTTTCATGTTTGATCCAATACTCAGTATTCGCATCCATTTTACTCGTGTCAAGACCGAGACATTTCATCTCTTCCAAACGCATAAACGTATGGTCTTTCTCTTTAGCTGTTGCGTATGCCTCTCGGGCCGCCTCTCGTTTGATACGAAGCTCGGATCGCATATACTCCCCGAATTGGTTTGATACGAATTGGCTTGTTCTCGGGGAGGTCATCGGCATTGTTATCACCGACGAGGTGTCGCCGTGGACTACCAAACGACGAATTGTCCTTGTTAATAAGTTTTCCCGAGGACAAGTCTCAGCAACGAAAGCCAAAAAAGTCCTCGGGAAAACAAGCGATTGTACTAGTGTAAGCTCATATGGTTCACCTTATTTTGATATTTATTGGCTAATATGAGCTTATCATATCATAATCAACTTATGTAAGTTCAAGTCTTAGAATAAGCTAGAGAATTTATGCTCACAAAATTATATACCAAAATTAAATTATCTCAAAATCCTACAAATAAGTATAAAGTAAAAAAAAAAAAAAAAAAACAACGTTTCCGATCATTTTAAGTCCACGTCCCACCACTTACCATACTTGGGAATTAGAAAAAGTGCTTCACAATTCACACCACGAGCCCAATGCCACTATGTCGTTGGCTCGTAGAAAGTCCCCAAAATTGACCATATCATTTATAATAAAAACACAGAAATAATACCATGGTGGTAAAAGTACTTGCGTATGAAATTTTTGCTCTAATGGGTATCAAATATATAAACCAAATAATTCCCTTTAGGCTAATAAGCTTACAGTATAAAATCCTAAAAAAGAGTTAAAAAAAGAGTCAGGATCTTTGCTCTAATGGGTATCAAACTTATATATAAGTCCTGAAGTCTTAAATATATGTCAATAGTTTTTTATTTATTTATTTTATTTTTTTTAATATATAACTAACAAATTGAAATATATTTTTTGGTTTGTTACTTTTGTTGCATTTTTTTGCACAGGTTTACATGGTGCTGCCTCTCTTAATATGTATTTTCAGAGTGTGTGATAGCCGGTTATTCGGAGTGTTTGGACATTCGGTTTTCATAACATTATGTTATTCTCTCTTGAAATTATGCTAAAAATGCTGTTTATTTTATTGGCTCGTTTCGATGGTAGAATTATGGTTTTTTAATCACATTACTTGTTACTGCTTCTTTCCTACGTATTAAGCATAGAATTTGAGTTTGACATGATTTTCTTAAAAGACATTAAACTTAACACATGATATACATTGTACCAGACATGTTTAACCTTTGATAATGATATATCTAATAGAGTATTAAAAATATGTTTCGACAACCACAGAATATAAACACACAATTGAACAAAATGTAAACTGACTAGTAGTTCAGGAAATGCATGTAGTCTAGTGGCAGTGTCTATTCTGTGTTGAAGTCAGGGTATTGCTAGTTTTATGAACGCTCAGAATATATACATTGTTTTATAGTTTTATACATGCTCATGACTAGCAATCAAACCGGATCATCAAAGACATGCCCCGTGGTCGGGTAAGATGTATCTGTATAATGACTCTATTTGAGGAAATCCCGTGGGTACCTCAAACTTCATATCAACCAAATAAGCCATCAAAGTTTCAAAACTGTTACATTCTTATGTACAGTAATTTTTATGTTAGAGTGACCTGAATGGAACACTTCTCAAACTTAGTTATTATTTTGTGGTTATTGTTTATGTTTAGTCATGCATTAACGGGTTGTACATAAAGTTGGTTGAAATAGTTGAATTCAAGGGTGGGTGTTTAAAATTAATGTACAACATGTTAATGCATAAATTTGGTACTTTAAGCACAGTAATTTTAGAAAATTACATAAGAATGAAACATTTTTAAATCTTTGATGGTTTTTGTGATTAGTAGAAAGTTTGAGGCATCAAATTAGAACACTCATGAAATTTGATTACTATTGGGTGACATATTCCCAAGATAAAACTAAAGAGCCAATATCTAATATGGTCTAGCTAAAGATATGATACAACCATGTAAGAAACCATCAAACAGATGTTACTAAAAAGCGTATCTTCCACACAATCATGAATTGGATCTACAATGTGAAAGTCGTAAAACAAAGAAAAATAAAAAGAAGCCAAAATTCATACCGCATTCATCCACAATATTAAACTCAGCTACTCGATTAAAGAATCTAAGGATCTCCCTTGATTCATTGATAAATCAGATAGGAAGTTATAACTTATAAGTGAATGCCAAATATTATGTCACAAGTAAAGAGTAGATAATGAAATAACATCATTCATATTGTTGGCCATCACCATCACCCATGCCATGGGGAGATACAAGGCTCTTCAAGAATACATGCTCATCATAATTATAATTACATTCTGAAGTTGTGGATAACCGGATATGCTCATGACGATGATGATCAATGCTTCCCACCAATACAGGAACATCTGAAACTTCTTCTAACAGCCATATGTCAACATGACGTTTAAATAAATCCTCTCTTGGAATGTAACACCTCATTGTTTTGTGTGTCTCGTAACCAGGTGACGGTAAATTTCTTTCCCAAGACTCTTGTACATTGTAGCATCTCATTACCCATATCTCATTTTCAGCATAGATGCATAGACAGTCTTTCATAGTCCCCAATTTCCAATCTGATCGACCCATTAATTTTGGTTGTGGGATTTCTTTAAAGACCTCTTTGGATAAATCAAAAGAAACAATTACTTTCTCGTCTTTTTTTCAAACGAAGTCCAGTGAATCGCCCCATCGCATAGAATACCATTCCCATCCAGATTATCATAGCCTGATTCTACAGTAACTGATCTCCAAACGTTTGTTTTCAATGTTAATACAATAAAAACATAGTTGGTCTTAGATTCATTCAGGAACCCTACTACTACCTTATAATCATCTATGGATGAATCATACCCAAAACCCGACACACATGCACACTTACACTTGCCTTTCAAAAAAAAACATGCACACTTACACTCTAGAGGAGGATTTCTTAGTTCTTTCACCTCGCGGATTGAGGGATTAACGACTAAAAATTCAGTAACGTCACGAGAGATGCATACAAGACCATCAGAAGAACCAACAACTTGATATTCACCATCTCTCGAATATAAATCAATAATGATCCTTGTATCTCCAATTTCATTATTATCTACTTTCTTTTTGACTGTGTAGTTAAGATGAGATTTAATAAAACGAGTACTCGAGATCAAAAAATTCCATGACTTACATACACGTTTGCATCGGATGAGATCGTTAACTTGCAATCTTAGGAGTATCTCGTTAAGATTGTAGTTAATATGAGATTTAACAAAGAGAGGACTCGAGATTAAGGAATTCCATGACTTACATACACTTTTGCATCGGATGATATCGTTTGCTTCCAATCTTCGGATAATCTCTTCATCAATATCAAGGCTGGGTTCTGTCATCGAATCCTCTGTTCTAAACCAAAACGAAAAAATTAAAATAAATAAAAATACTAATTAATCGTAGCTAGGTTTGAATTGAATGAATATAAACACAGTCGACCTCTCCTTTTAACCATTCACTTGTCGGTTACTTACAATATAATCGAATCTTTTCTTTACCCTACATATTACAACGGGCCTTGAGTTTCTTTTTTTCCTTTGTGCATGTGGGCTGCATTATGGTTGTTTTGTTTGGCTCATCAAAACCACACAAAAAAGAGGAATGGTACACTCACTTACAAAATTCACACAAATCACCCACACGCGCTGAGAGTGTCACCCTGGTAGATTTTATTATAGTTTCTCTTTCTTCTTTCTCATTTAATTTCACCAATCAGTGGATGACACCTCAGCGCGTGGGTGATTTGTGTGGATTTTGTGAGTGGATGTATCATCCCTCCACAAAAAATATCCATATAAGGCCACCGATTGACGTAATGCTTATGCACGCATGCTTTCAGTTTTCTTCCAACTGTTGTTCTTCATAAGGCCAATATTTATCGCAACCACAAATATTATGGCCACCCCCTGCCACATAAGCGTTACATCAGCTTTCTCTCTCCAATACTACACCCCAACCATAAAAAAGTAATAAGGTGATCGCAACCACAACAAAAAACATACCCCAAAAAACAAATAATTAAAAAACCTACACACACAAACGAAATGAAATTTCGGTTGGGTAGCCAATCGAAAGATTGAAAAAGTTGGAGTGGGACTCGGTTGCATCCGGTTGAGCTAATAAGAGGAACTCGATTGGTTGGGGGTATTCGGTTGCCATTAGCATTAGCCTAACAGTATATGCTAGAAACTAAAACTATACTCATATATCAAAAGGCTTGTATCCCAATTAATGCAATGCAGGACTTGAACATCTTTTTTGAGAAGGCCGAAATCATAGTTATATATTAAAGTAAAACGTCAAATAAGCTATTCGATAGTTACAGAGACGTTGTAGTAACAACGCAAAAACTGCTAAGCCCCATTTAACCTTTACCGTTATAGCTTCTACAAGCTTATAACTAGCATAAAAATAAATAGTTGTAGAGATTTAGAGTAAAGGTTGAATAGCACACTGCTAGACAAAAAAGTTAAAAGGAAATTACAATTCCTTGAGTAAATAAGTTAAACAGGAAAACAAATAGCAAAATACACATTATTTCAAAACTGAACATTAATAACAAAAAAAATCTAGCCATTCTAAAATCTAATCTTGTATATGATTCTTTCGTTGATCAAAACATATAATTTTACTCCCATACCAGCGAGTATGATGATCAATGGACAAATCAAATATAAGTTGAGGTAAAACATATAAGAGGAGGTAAACTACAATATATGAGAGGGTGTAAACTACAATAATTCAAAATGGATGTTTCATTGTCCCATTAGTAACTCATGTTGCGTGAAAATCAATGATTGTGAGTTCAAGTCATGGTCAAGATATATGAGATGGAATTATGATGTATAAGTTGTGAGATAATTAGTTGGTAAAAAAAATAATAAATAAATAAATAAAAAGCATCTAAGAATTTAAGTTGAGTTTACATTCAAAGGCACACAACCGGAATTTAGTGTTATAACTTACGGGGATAGTACGAGTGATAAGAAAATGACATGAATTAGATGCCTCTTTATTCATTTAAATGCATTCCAATAAGTTTCGAAAGTGATTTTAAAGTGAAATGATACAAAGTAGCACTAGCAAAAATATTTGACATGCAAATGTCGAAAAATATACAAGATTCACCCAATTTGATGAAATGCACCTAATACATTAGAATGCATCTAATTCAAGTCAATATATTTCAAATGTGTGATTATAGTTATTTGCTATTCTTTTCATTTTAATATTTCTTTCACATTTGATCTTAGTTTAACTTACGCTTCAATAAAGTAAAAGAAATCGTTTGGGTATTCAAAAAAAAATTGCGTTTGCCGGGAGTCGAACCCGGGTCTATTGCTTGGAGGCAATTATCCTAACCGTTGGACTACAAACGCTATGATGCTCTTTCATGACGTATTATATTTACAATACTTGTACGAAGTTAACTTTACCTCATTTTAGATCTAGTGAAGTATATATGTCTTATAAATATCGACTCAACTAATTTTATTAGCTTATTAAGAACCGAAACATACGATGCATCATAGAACTCACACATAAAACACATCTAGAAAAATCTTTAAGTTCAACGTGACACAACGAAAAATATACAAATAATATTTGTTTCACAAAACTCGACTTTCAAGAGCAAGAGGAGCCAGAGCACGAGCTCACTTCGAGTCCGCCGAGCCACCCTACCGCCGAGCTACTCCTTGAACTGGGTTTTGTGACAACACGTATGGGTGCTACTTACCTCTGTGCATGAAGCATGTATCCTCGGATTATTATTTTGTACGTGAACGTGTTGCTAACATTACACTTAAAAAGTTAAGGTTTTGCATATATCCTTGTTACACCAAGTTGGGTCATAAAAGAGAAAGCAGATGTGCCAATGAAGATGTCGATCTTCTGGTGGTAACTGATGCACCCAGTTTAACTTCATGCCTGGTAAAAAAAAAGTACCCATATATCAACCGTATCATTTACTAAAAACACATAAATAATACGCATCGTGAATTCGTGATAAAAGTACTTACGTAAAATATTGTGTTAATTTTGAGATGCTTAGCTTTTATTCATATCCATACCCTTTGTCATGATCCCCATAAGATAGTTGGCCTAGTAGTTTAAAGTTTAAACATTATGTAAAATCTCAATTTTGTATGTGTTTGAAAGTGTGTCGATTATACATTAATTATGATTTGGTTTTATTTGTTTAGACTAAGAATAGGAATTAAGCATAAATCGTATGCCATAATTGTTGTGAGGAGGTAAGGCGATATTTTTTGGGTATCAAGTTAAATATGAAAATTAAAACAAAAAAGTTGAAAGAACGCTGTGACGTGTGTTAAACTTGCGACCTATTGTATAGTAGGTGCACATGCAACCATCAAGGCATCCTCCAACTCGTCTATATTATGTCATTATTTTTTATTTAAAGGTTGTTTGAGCTTATCATAATACAACTAGCTTACCCAAAAAATATCTGAAAAGTACTTAAAGTTTATTGCTAAAGCTATAAGCTTTTGTGGATGAACCCTTTTACTCCAATAATCTAAACAATTCATTATATAAACTAATCAATTCATTCCTTCAATTCAGGCTGTTTTGACATAATATTTGGAGCATTGTCAAGTGGGTCTAAGTTCTAAGTAAGGTTGCAAAAAATAGTGAATCAGCAATCGGACGGTCGATTTTTTTGTACCTTGTAATCGGTATAAACGGGATTAATTGGTCATTAATCGGATTGTCATTTCCGGCAAGTTTTGGATATTTACAGCGAGTTTTGGGTATTTCCGGCAACATTTTCTTTAACAAAACATTTTGTAATCTATAATCTATACTACTTTATAAAGGGTTTAGGACTTTCTATATAAAGAAGTCTTAAAAATTTTAAGACCAAAAAACATTTCTTTAATAGGAAAGATGCATACACATATAATTAAAAGCCTAAAAATTTAAGTGTCTTTAAAAACTTGTAACACAACAAAACTTGTAACAACCCATATAATTAACAGCCCATTAAATCTTAAAATTGTAACCACTCATTTCTTAGTAAAAGCCCATTAAAATTAAAATTAAGACATGGGCTATAAATACCCTACCTATACCCGAACAAACAAACACTACCTGGTTCTTCACTTTCATGTCTTTCTTTCTCTCAAACCTTAATAAAACACTGACACACACAAATCTACCTGCCACCGCCGACACCAACTAATTTCGCCGCCACCACTTCTAACAGGCTAACAGCATGTGTGGTCACCACCACCGTTTTACATATACATACTTTAGGTGGTTTTTGCCGGTTGTTTTGGGTTAGGTGGTTTGACTGGTAGTTTTGGTTTTTGTGGTTTTGGTTGCGGTTATTGGTGCATGAGATGAAACCGAAACTGGTTGTCGATTTATGTGATGGTGGTTTCTTGGTTTAACACGAATCTGATGAGATCTGGACGGATTTGTTTAAGATTTTTTTGGATCTAATTTTGTTGGTTTCGGTTTATGTGGTACTAGACCCGGTGCTTACAATGGTTTTTTTTTAGAGATTCAGTTGATGATATCATTTAGTTGTTAAAATTTGGATAATGATATTTCTTTGAGGCCACTTATGATTCTTTTTTTGTGATTTTAAAAGTTTTAACACAAGAAACATTAAGTTTTAATGCTCATTCTATATTTTTAGCCAATCTTATTTTAGATCTGTTATTTTTAAGGCAAGTTGTAAGGCCATTATTTTTCCAAGAGGCCTTTCAAGTGTTTGAGGTGGATTTATGAATTTGGGATCCTTGATAATTAGATATGTTTTTTTTTTTGTTTTGGTTGCTATCTAAGTTATGGTTTTTAGTAGTTTGTTATGAAAACCTAGGTTTTGAACTTATGATATTATTGCTTGGTCGAATGTCTATATACATATAGGTGACTATGTTTGTGGAAAATGACAGACATTGGTGTGAAATTGAAATTCTCGACATTGTATTGAACAAATGTAGTGTAATGTCAACCGCACTTCGTATGGATACGATTATCCAATTACATAAACTACAAACATACAAATTTTATGTGATATGAAACTTTTATTCCAATTTTTGTTACATGCGTGTTAGGTATACTGAGAAAAAAGGTATCATACAAATAAAAATTATTTTTCTTTAAATCTCAAGTGTTTATATATAATCATACCATATAACAATTTGATGATAGCAAAGATTTTTTAAAGATATTTAAACGCTTATGATATCTTGCCAACTGAATTTATCCTTCGATATGTACAACTTTTATTTGAAAGTATGAAGAAGTTGAACGGCAACAAAATAAAACCCTGCAGTTACTAGAGTTATATTTTCTTTAAAATATTTATATTTTGATAACATAGAGAATAAGTAATTGATAAAGTGCTTAGCATAAGTTGAATAGTGAGTATTATTTAAAAATTGAACTAACTCTAAAAAGACAACGTGTTATGACACAAAAACAGTTGATATACACACATAAGAAACATTAAGACACAAAAGTGCGATTCTTTATTTGTACTTGAGGAATCAACTCGCAATCCTTTATTTGCACCAAGTACCAACGTTGAAATTTCGTCTAAAAAACAAAAGTAGTGATACCTTTAAAGCAAAAGAAGAGAAGAAATCACACGGAGAGTCGACACATCGAACTTTATCGAAAACTATACACCGTGCCGTGCCGCTAAACTCGTTATTCGCTTGCACCTTATGTTTCAAATATGCTACTTATGTTCCTTTCTTTCGTTTAGACCTTATGTTTATTTGTATATGAAATAGTTTGCATTGCTATTGTTTAAAGTTATTTTAATTTAAATTATCATTCATTTGTAGAGTTATTATTAGAAAAAATGTGTAATCAAATTACATTTGCTCGCCGTAAAATATAGTTACAGGGTACCCACCGCCGCATCGTGCGGGTACCCTGCTAGTTATATACAAAGTGTTTGGTACTTTCTATAAAAAGAAAGGACTACACATTTGCCTCTTATGAGATCTTTTTGTTGGTTACTAAACATTACAAGTTCTAAAACTCTCTTTATAACTATTTAATGCACAAATACATTAATTGATGATATTATTAAAATACGGCATCCACTCAAATTACAAATAATATATCACATGGTAGAAAACAATAATGAATAAATCATTTTATCTTTTTTTATCTTCTTTACAACACCCACTAAATAAAGTTTATAAATTATTAATGATATTATTAAAATACCTCATCACTCAAAAATACAATTAATATATCACATGGTAAAAAACAATAATGCATAAATCATTTTTTTTTTCTTTAAAACACACACTAAATGAAATTTACGATTCATAAATGATATTTTTCTAAAATACCCCCTCATTCAAAAGTACAATTAAAATACCTCATGGTATAAAACAATAATACATAAATCATCTTTTATTTCTGCTTTAAAACACTCACTAGATGAAATTTACAAATCATTAAGCGGATCATATAAATCAATCTTTTATGTAGTCAGACTCTAACACCACATTTTTCGACAACGCAACGAACCACTATTTACTACCACAACTTAGCAATATAGATACAACCAGATAGCGCTAAAACGCTACTTAAAACACCCTCTATGTTTTAGTGGTGAGCCAAACAAACATAATGCAACCCATATTCAATATATAAGGTCAATAAATTAAAAGATGCGATTATATCGTAAGTAACCGACAATATGAATGTATAAAAGGAGATATCGACTGTTTTTATTCATTTAATTCCAAACCTAGCTTTTGTTGAAGTTTTTAGGGTTTTTCCCCCCTTTTTTTTTCTTGGTTTCAGGAATCATAGGTTTCAATGTCAGAGCTCGGCCTTGATATTCATGAAGAGATACTCGTAAGATCGCACGTTAACGATATCATCCGATGCAAAAGTGTATGTAAGTCATGGTATTCTTTAATCTCGAGTCCTCGTTTTGTTAGATCTCAACTTAAATACAGTTCTAAAACGAAATATACTAATGAAATTGGAGATACAAGGATTACTATGCCTAGTGATGATTGTGTATATTTGAGAACTCATGCATATCAACTTATTGGTTCTTCTAATGGTCTTGTATGCATTTGTCTTTGCCACACTTATTTTTTCGTTGTTAATCCCTCAACTCGTGAAGTGAAAAAACTAAAAGCTTCTCCTCAAGTGTATCAAGATTCTTGGTCGGAACGTGTGTCAGGTTTTGGGTATGATTCATCCATAGATGATTACAAGGTTGTAATAGGGTTTTCTAATGATGATAAACTATCTTTTAAAGTGTTAAATTTGAAATCAAACGTTTGGAGATCAGTTGCTGTAGAATCAGGCTATGATAATTATTTGAACGGGAAATGTATCTTATGCAATGGGGCGATTCACTGGATTTCGTCTAATCAAAATGACAAGCTAGTAATTGTGTCTTTTGATTTATCCAAAGAGGTTTTAAAAGAAATCCCCCAACCAAATTTGGTCCTATGCCAATGGAAGTTGGGGACTGTGAAAGACTGTCTATGCATCTTTCGTTGTCCAGATATAAACTTCCGGAAACACTTCACGAAATTTGAAATATGGGTAATGACAAACTACAATGTACAAGAGTCTTGGAGACAATATTTACCACCACCTGGTTATGATGCAGACAAAAACACAATCGAGGACACTACAGAAAGAAAATTCTTCTACGGTCATGTTCACATATGGCTGTTAGAAGAAGGTTCACCTGCTCCTGTATTGGTGCGAAGCGTTGAACATCCCGGTGAATTTGGTCATTTCCGGTTATCCACAAATTCGGAATGTAATTATAATTATGATGAGCATGTATTTGTTAAAAGCCTTGTATCTCCTCATGGCATGTATGACGGTGACAGTGATGGTGATGGTGATGGCAATATCAATGACAGTGGCAATGCGGGAGACTCAAAAGAAAAAGAAAGGACTTCTAAAGGGGGGCTTCTATTTATGATTTGTTTTGCTTTTTTTGCAGGCCACCTTCGTTATTTACTGTTTACTTGTAACATACAGTAATATTTTACTTTAACTTAAAACATCCTATTTGATTTATCAGTTAACTAAGCGTCTTCAATGTCTGCGTTATATGTAATTGTAGTGCAAAAAATTCACTTCAACGTATGCACTATTTTAGTTCAATGAATACTATTGATAAAAAAAAAAACACTGAATTTAGTGAAATACTATATTCACTGCACTAAATGTTTCACTTTTAATAGGTTAGAATAATGTATAACATTCAAACAGAACTGATGTGAACATGTTCCTTCACTTTGTATTTCAGCTCAATCTAAGTTATAATTATACTTGTTTAAACTAATGAAACAAATTTTAGTGCAAGATTTAGTGAAACACATTTGAGCAACTTATTTTTAGTGTAAGCATAAATTTCAAAAAAGATTCTTGTTTTACACTAAGATACTGTAAAAATTTAGTATGCTCTTAAGGAGATCCTTGGGTTCCTTGATCAAGTAGCAGAATTTGATATTGTGGGTACGAGACTACGGTATGCATGAACTATGCTTTTTCTTTGTTTATTTAATTTCTTTGTTTTAAGACTTTCTATTTAAAATCCAGTCCATGCTTCTGTTATATAATTTTCTTCCTTATGTTGTGTGGAAGAAATGCATTTTTAAGTAATTTGTGTGTTTGGTCTTCTACATAGCTGAAACATATACTGTTATAACAATGTGATGGTATGCCGAGTTTGTACGTTGAATAAGTCTATAAGAAATCACACAGAGTCATTATGTATATACATCGTGACAGGTAAAGAAAGCAGAACAAGAAAGTGAAGATTGATGACCTCGGATGGAAGAAGTGAAAATTGAAGACTTGAATATCTAAGTTGATAGGGTATCGAGTCCTAAAGATTAGATTTTTCGTGTTTTTATTTGGTTGTCTTTGGTGTGATTTGGAGTATGTCCTAGCTGACCGTGGGGATTTCTTGCATCTAGTGAGCCATCTTACGTGACCACAGGACATAAGGTCTTGGATGATTCGGTTGGATGGTTGGTCATGTGTATGTATAAAACTATAAAACATTATACTCTGCTCCTTAATAAAACTTTGCAAGATTCAAAATCAGTAGATCTAATCAGTTTCTGTTTTGCTTAACAAACTGTTTTTATTCTGTGGTTGTCGAAACATCTCTTCATAGTCAAACAGGTCTCACTCTCATACTGAATGTTTAATGTTCAACTAGTAGAGCTAAATTAAATTTAGGACAGATCGAACGAGTAGAAGGTTATGCATAGAACAAGTTTGACGATGTTTGAAAGATACTTTTTTGGTTTGTTACTTTTGTTGCATTATTTTGCATAGGTTTACATGGTGCCAGTGCCACCTCTGTTAATACTATGTATTTTTAGAGTCTGTGATAGCCGGTTTTTTGGAGCATTTGGACATTCGATTTCCATAACATCATGTTTGTTAAGTTCGCATAATCCCTTTTCGTGTTTTCTAATGATACCCTTGTGGAGTTGTGGTGTATGTTTTTGTTGTATTTTCTTTAGCTTTTTAGTTGTACCAAGCGATCCTACATAGCAATGAACTCGAATTTGTTTTGCTTTCAGTTCTTTATGTTTTATTGACATCCAATATGTTACCTTCTGTAAGAGCACCTTTTGCCGCATCTTTTAGATAGGGTGTTAAAAACTCGTGCTTTCTATTTTGAGGATATGTGTAATTTAGTCTATAGTCTTTCAAATTAATCATTAGTTGTTTTTTTGGGCATAAAAAGGTACTAAATTTTTACTCAAATTCAATTTAAAGTACTAAACTTTTTTTTTTCAATTTAAAGTATCCAAGTTTTTTTTTTTTTTTTTTTTTTTTTTTTTTTGCAATGTTAGATAATTGATAGGTTACCAAGTGATGTATGTATGATAGTTGCACATGATAGACTAAATTAAGTTGTAGTGAGAATGAAATCATAGCAAGAACACATAAAGTACCTAAGAAAACATCATTAGAGGTTAGTTGATGAAAAAAATTTGAGTTAATCAACTATACATATAGTTTACTGAAACAAATTGTTAAGCTACTAATTCTTTCATTATTCTCAACTTTGTTTGAATGTGGAATCAAACTTCTAAACTTTTTAAGTTACTCACTCTTTTTTTGAATTCATAGTCAACTTCGTCTTGCAAAGGATATTCATCATTGTCCGAGTCAGAATCTTCTCGGGAATGATCATGCTCAACGATATACCAACAATCATTTTCCGCCCATTTTCTTGAACCTTGTCATCTTTCATTAAACTTGAACTCTTTTTATCCAAAACAGAAACATCGGTAGTCAACTTAGTAACTTCTGGAATTACCATGGAGTTCATGGAAGCATCGAGTGGATCGATTTCATCTTCATCCATAACATTACCATTCTGCAAGGATATCACAGTATCACCATTATCTTCCCCATCAACGATGCCATCTTCCTTTTCTTTATTCTCTTTCACGTTTTCATCAACATCCATGTCAACGTCTGCAATTTATAAAATTGCAATTTCTCCACACTATCCTCCTGCTACCTAGACGCCTTACGTTCTAACATGAAGAAAGGTTTTTTTTTTTTTTTTTTTTTTTTTTCTGCAGCTATTGGCAACAAAATACATAGTTAATGAAATTCCAATTTTGGGTCTCAAGCATACGTGAGAAGTTGTTATCAACAAATAGCTTGCCACTAATATCCTTGAGTTGTAGTTTCTACTACCTTAATTCCTAGAAGTAGAGATTATTAGTCTTGAATTATACTGTAATCATCTTCATTAATATAATACGCTTGTAAGTCATCACAAATGTCATATACACCTTTTAACCAACAACAAATTAATATTGCAAAGTTATGAGCATACAAAGTATGTCACAGTATATGTGTAAGTTTAACAAATGTCCGACGAAAATTTTACCAAATATGAGTTGATATGTTACGTTATAACCTGTAGCAGCTAATTTAACAAATATCCGAATAAATTTTAGGTTTATAAACTACTCTTTAGTAGTATGAGTATCAAACTTCACAATATATATAGCATTTGTAACTCCTTTCAAACACAATCTTAACTCAAATAAATTAGTGTTTGCATCTGCTTATCAGCTTAATTTGGAGCAACGGGGTGTTTGGGTAAATTAATCAAAGAAGATCAGCAGCATCAAGAACTTAAAATTCATCAAAATTGGTGAAACTAACATTTGTTAACTCACTAATAGTCTTCATCGATTGAGCCGTTGATGATGCCATATGTAGACGTGCTTAACTATAACTATAAAGAAACAATGAAACACAAATCAACTATTGAGTATCAATTTCTTATAAATATATCATTAACAAAGTTCTTGTTCATGGTCTAGTATTCTAATGTCCAAGTTCTTAAACATAAATCATCAACAAAAATCTTAAAGATAGATCAATAATGCCTATTGTCTAATGTCTCGAACATCCTCTATTTACATAACATAATGATGTAAGTAATTCAATGATAGATCTCAAACACCCCCTATATGTTAAGAGTGGTTAATGCTATGTATCATCCATATTTAAAGTGATCCGCCTATTGTCCAATTACTAAATAGTAAACACCCCCTATAGGTGATTTTTTTTATTTGCATTTTCAATTGTTACTACCATAAATCAATTGCTACTGACGGTAATCGAACCATAACATATTTAGAGAAACACAATTTTAGGGTATTGATTCGGATAAAAGTGATTTGGAGAAAACGATTTGGGGTAAACTGATTTTCGGGTATGAATTGATGTGAAATAAATTGAGTCAGGGTAAACTGATTTAGGGTTAATTTTTTTGGTTATGGATTGTTTTGGCAATAACTGGTTTGGGGAAAATTGTTTTGGGGTGAATGAGGGAGGGAGCGAATTTGTTGGAGGTAAATGAAATGTGGACCGCTATATCAAAATAAATGTCAGGTGTCTTTTTTTTAAAATTTTGGTGGGAGACTTGCATTATTTCAAGCTAGCTTTATATAGTGTGGGATTCCGGCGAAATATAAAACGACCCAAAAAAAAAGAGAGCTTAATTAAAATCAACCAAATCAGAAAACTATTACTGTAATAGATGCAAAATCCAATCTATTTGAATAAGACTTTAGGGGCATCTAACAAACTAGACTACTAAAGTTCCTTGAGCGAACAAAAAACAGGAAATGTGAGCATGATGTTAACTCGTCCGAACTCAAACCAAATCGTTTAACTATTGAACCAAATAACAAAGACTTAGCAAAAACAAACTTATTATATTAGTATTTTATGTGGGTTTCAGAGATCAAGTTGGTGCTGTATTATGAAAATTGATTAAGATAAAAAATAATAATAACAATAATAATAATAATAATAATAATAATAATAATAGTAAATTTTATTTTTGGTCCTTAAGGTATGGTCAAATTGCAAGTTTCGTCCCTAACGTTTTGAAAGTGCAGCGGTAGTCCTCATTTTGAATGTTTTGCTGCATGTTTGGTCCTTAAGTTGCAGATTTGGTCCCTAAAAGTTTGAAGTTTATGTTGCATATTTGGTCCTGCAGATTAGGAACCAAACATGCAGCAAAACCTTCAAAATAGGGACTATCGCTACACTTTCGAAATGTTAGGGACGAAACCTGCAATTTGATCATACCTTAAAAATGCAATTTACTCTAATAATAATAATAATAATAATAATAAATTTGGCCGGAAATTGGTCGGAGAAGAAAATGTAAGGTGGTGTTGACCCGCAACCGTTAGTATCGGTAAAAGTATCCTTACATTGCTTAAAAAAAATAAATAAAAAAAATAAAAAAATAAAAAAATCCTTAGATACTTTAAACTGAGAAAAAAAAAGTTAAGTGCCTTAGATTCTAGTTAAGTTTAGTACATTTTTAATGCAATTTGCCCTTGTTTTTTTTCATGAATTGTTTCATTTCAATTTAATCACTTTCCACATTATTAGTGTCATTGTTTCAAACTTTTGTTTTTAGTACTTTAATACCAACACATTCTTTAAAGGCATTGTATTTGTACATTAAAAACTTGTGTTTTGCGAAAATATGAAATTTTGATGTTTTCATTTAGGCTATTAATATTGTGTTGTGTGCCTCTATGCTATGGATTGACTTATAACATTAATAGTGTTATAGGAAATGCAGTCTTTGCTAGTGACCATGTGAAGTACTAAGAGTGCGTTTGTTTGGCTACTTTGGATTGAGTTTGCTTTTGAAAAGACATTTAGGGTGCGTTTGGTATGTTGTCATCAATGACAATGGGTATGAGTTTGATAGTAGTGCTGGGTCTTTCAACTATGAAAGATCAATTCCTAGCTCTTTTGAAGCATATGGAGTATGGATTATATCCTAGCTCTTTTGATGCATATGGAGTATGGATTATATCTATCATTCATTACCAATAGTGGTGGACTCCTCATCTTAAACAAATACTTTTAATCAGTTTCATAGTCATAGTCTCATTCCAACAGTGGGATACCAAACGCACCCTAATTCTTTGTTTGGTTGGAGATATGGGGTTTCAAAATTGGAGTCAACCCCATATTAAAGAGGATACTCGATGATGCTTGGTTTACTGACAAATATTACTTTCTTTTATTTATTTATTTTAATTTCATTTACTTATATACTCAATACTTTCCATGGGCTCATTTATTATTTTATTTTATTTTAATATTAAAATAAATATAAATCTTAACCCTACTTTATATCTTAACATACAAAACAAACAATTTGTAACATAATTCAAATCAAAATCCAAACCAAAATTCAAATTCAAATCTTAAATCATAATATTAAACCCAACTACAAACCAAACGGGCCCTAAGCTGCTTTGTTGTTCAATTTTTATGAATTTCATTTGTAGTTTGGATCATGGGCATGTCCATTGGATCGTTGGCTGAATGTTTGTTATATGGTTTTTTTTAATATATTCTTCCCATTTTCAAAAAAAATAACAAAATAAATAACAATGATTTTCCAATTTTTAGTTGTGTCGATGTGTGTGGCTTTTAAGTATTTTTTTCTTATAAAATATACTAACAACGAATTTTTAAATATTTTTTAATTAATGAATCGTTATACCCGATCAACACACATGTATTATACTACTAGTTTTACACTGGGTTCTCTAGTTTTGATTTTAGAGTGAAAGTGAAAGAAAGTGAAAGAAAACAAAAATATGGTATGTTCTCAAGTTTTTTGGAGAGGGAAAGTAAAAAGAAAGTGAGGAAAATCATTGGTTTTTTGTGTCAAAACTTTCATTTCAATTTTGGGATGAAAGTGGAGGAAATGATAGTGATATAATTTTATAAAGAAATTGCCCTTTATTTCTTTAACATGAGAATTAATTACATATATTATCAAGGACATAATTGTTAAATAACATTTTTCTTTATCATTTTACTCTTTTTTTCTTACAACTCAAGAATACTAACAAGTTTTTAACAATCTTTCTTTTTCTCTTCCTATCACTTTTTATATTTCTCTTTAGTTTACTCTTCCCTCAAATAAAAACTTGAGAACAAATGTTAGGTATTGAATTAATTGCAAAGTAGAATAATTTAAAAAGTGTAGAAAGCCACTCATCATCTGACAAGTGTTCCGCTACCTATTTTATTTAAAAAATCCGCCCAGGGGCAAAATTGTAAAGTTACTCGCTTTTTCCTTTTACACCTCAAATTTCAAATGCACATATCTTTTAAACGACAAACTATTACAAATAACCGATTTCACCACAAATTTTAGAATTTTATCCTCTTTAATTTGGTATAAATCTTGTTAAATATTTCGATTTTTTTTACATATCAAATGATTCTTGATTTTCTTGATTTTTTTGGCATTGTTGCCCCTATTTTTACCCTCATAAATGTCGAATCATGATAAACCTAAAACACGAAACTTGTAGATTGTGGTTTACTCTATACCCAGAAATTTAAATCACTCAAATTCGATATGATATGAGTGAGATATCGCTTGTTAAAGATGACGTTTTAGTCATATTTATCGCACACAAGGTGTTTGATGAAATATCTAGCTTAAAATTTTAGTGGTAAAATTGTGTTAAATACATTAATTTTTGTACCACAACGCATCACTAATCATTTTATTAATGCAAGATTCAAAATTTGATATCTTTTAATAGTTAATGTTTCTAAAAGAATTTACGTATTGTGTTTTATTGCTTTTTTGACAATAAATTTGACCATTATTAAATTCGAATTAGAAAAATTATAAAACATAAAAATTATAGATTTTAGGTCAATCTTTACTCATGTTTTTTATTCACTCAAATCTAATGTCATATGAGTGAGATATAACATGTTAAAGATGACGTTTCGTTCATCAGTTACTATGTTCATCAATTTTAATTCATGAACATTAGTTTATCAGTTTAGGATTTAGAGTTTTGGGTGTTGGGTTTAGGGTTTAGTTCATATGTTTTTAGGTTTAGGGTTTATCAATTCATCAATTGATGAAACAATTTTGTTTAGTTCATCAGTTATTGACTTTTAGCTATTATGTTATCATTGGTTCATCAGTTAGCTTATGCTTTTTTTGGTTCATCAGTCATTGACTTTTAGCTATTATATTATTATAGGTCCATCTGTTTGTTTATTTAAGCTATTATATTACTATAGGTTCATCAGTTAGTTTATTTGTGATATCATAGGTTATAAGTTCATCAATTGTTTATTTTAGCTATTATGTTATTATAGGTTCATCAGTTTGTACATTTTAGCTATTATGTTATCATATGTTCATCAGTTAGTGACTTTTTTTGTTTAATCAGTTATTAACTTTTAGCTACTATGTTATCATAGGTTCATTAGTTTGTTTATTTGGCTATTATGTTATCATAGGTTCATCAATTAATTTATTTGTGTTATCATAGGTTATAGGTTCATCAGTTATTTATGCTTTTTTAGTTTATTTGTGTTATAGGTTATAGGTTCATCATAGGTAAATATTCCAAAACAAGTTAGTATTAATTTTTTTAGATGTTCACCAATTAATGCTTTTTTTGCTATATTTTTTTTGTTATATCTTTTAGATCAAATGAAATTTGAGTTAGATGTTAATGTTGATTTTATAATTTCATTTAGAAAATGTTCATAAAAAAACTGTTCATCAATTTTTCTTTTTACAAGTGTTACTGATCCCCTAAATTTCTTAACTGATAAACAAAAATTGGTGAACTAAACCTTAAACCCAACACCCAAACCCTAAATTATAAACTGATGAACTAATGTTCATGAATAAAAATTGATGAACAGAGTAATTGATGAACGAAACGTCATCTTTAACATGATATATCTCACTCATATGACATCGGATTTGAGTGAATAAAAAACATGAGTAAAGATTGACCTAAAATATATATTTTTTATGTTTTACAATTTTTCTAATTTGAATTTAATATTGGTCAAATTTATGGTAAAAACGCAATAAAACACAATACATGTATTTTTTTTTATAAACATTAACTATTAAAAAACATCACTTTTTTAGTCTTACATTAATAAAATGATTAATGATGCATTGTGAGACAAAAATTAGTGCATTTATCTCAATTTTAAGACTAAAAATTTAAGTTAGACATTTCATCAAACACCTTGTGTGCAACAAATATGAATAAAACGTCATCTTTAACATGCGATATCTCACTCATATCATATCGAATTTGAGTGATTCAAATTTTGAGTAAAGAGTTAACCAAAATCTACAACTTTCGTGTTTTAAGTTTATCATGATTCGACATTTATGAGGGTAAAAAATAGGGTGAAAAATGCCAAAAAAATAAATAAAATCAAGAAGCATTTAATATGTAAAAAAGTTAGAAATATTTAACAAGATTTATACCAAATTAAAGAGGATTAAGTTTTAAAAATTATGGTGAAACCGGTTTTCTGTAAAAGTTTGTTGTTTGAAAGCTATGTGCGTTTGAAATTTAAAGTGAAATTAAAAAAACGGTCAAATCTCTACTATCTTAAATGGAAAAAGGGTCAAAGGGGAATTGTGGAAAATTGAAAATTGAAATTGAAAGTCAATGTTTTGTGAAAAGTTGAAATTGAAAAGATACTACACGTTTGCATGGATACAGTTATGCAAGCATGAAATAGTCAACTGTCTCTTAGTAAATGATAAGATACTACACGTTTGCATGGATACCTTTATATGAATGGAATAGTCTTGCATGGAAACTATCTCTTAGTAAATGATAAGATACTACATTAATGTCATAACGCGTTTTATGTAAAGATGGTCAACAACATTTAAAACAATTTGAATTAAAATCTTGCACACGAAGGTTTCATATTGTCACTATAAAAATGCCTATATATTTGTATTCGATCATTTTTTTCTTTCAAATCACTTTTTCTCTCATTCAATTTGTAACTTTTCTTTAATCTCATTAATGTTGTTTACTTTGTTTCAGGTTATCGTGTCATCATATTGAATAGATATAAAAAAAGGGATGGAACTATGGTCTTAAAATAAGGTATGTCTTTCATGTTTAGTAGTTTCAATTTCATTGTTTATTCATTTTTTTGTTGTTTATTTAGGTTTCCATCGAGTACACAAAGATTCATTAGTAGAAGATATAATTTTTTCTCAACAAATGTTTTCTTTGTAGGTTTTTAACATACAGACCAACGAAGAAAGATGTTTAAAAATAAACCCCATGTTGACTCATATGTATATTAAAGATAAAGATGCAACTATGCAAGTGTTCGACATAGTATGTTTATCACATAGATCCAAAATAGTCGAAGAAACTCAAGTACCCTAGGTCATCTAAACCATATCATTATTTTAGAAAGGTAAATCATACCATTTTCTAATGTAGTTTTTTAAATTTATATATTATGCTAAAGAATGTGTAGAGATTTGGTTTCTTACGTATATGGTGGTTGCTATCAAAGTAGCATGTTATAAACATTTTCAATGATCATGGTATTGATCTGAATATTCATTTCTATCAACAATATGATCAAGTGTTCAACGATTTAAATTTCCACATGATTGATGAGATCAAAAGCCATGTTACAAGCAAAGTAGAAGGATGCATAATTCGAGCAAAATTTACATGTGACGACATATCATAGCATGTAGTGTATTTTCATCGCAAGAATGTGGTCTCGGAAGCTTAATTTGTTAACGGTTATCTATGACTGTAGATGAAATATCGTTTATCTCAAAGGCAACAAATTAAAACCCACATGATCAGTCACTCAAAACCCTTATACATGGCACAAGTATTCTCATTATAATGTAGCTATTTCACTTAATATATGAGCAATAACACATAAAAAAAATAAAGACTAACAGGTTGTCAAGCTTACATACTAAATTTTAACTAAGGAAATTATTGAACTTAATATTTTATCTATGGCATGAGGATGTGTGGAAAAAGCATGAGGATATGTGACAGGATATTGGTTTTTAACATGTTGTGTTGTGTAAGTAAGTAGGTACCTGTGAAAGAAAATTATACGACTAAAGGATAATGAGTTTTAACATGTTGTGTTGTGTAGGTAGTAATTTCTTTGAAAGAAAAGCATATAACTAAAGCAATATTTTAAGGTGACAGTGATGTAAAGGCAAAACTTACAAACTTGATTATTTGACTTCTTTCAAAGATAATGCTTGTAGTTAAATTTATTTATTGAAAAAGAAAGGATAGCATAAAAATGGGTACAGATTTACACGAGTTGAGTTGTGAGCTACAAGTACCATCGAATTGTGTAAATTGAAAGAAAAAAAAATAAGAAATGCCATTGGAGATGTAAGATTTTAAAAATAACTAACGAGCTTTTGTTTCAATTTAATAATTTTACTATAGCAACACTTTATTAAATGTCCATTTAAAAAGATATGTTCTCATTCATTTTGAAAGAGATGCATTTTTTTCCTTTTCACATTTCTTGATTACAAAGTTACAACTTGCTTCACAGTACTTTCCAAGTTAGAAAAAGAAAGAAACGTACACCGGCGCAACCGTATTTTACAAAATTTAGTCATCGACATCGCTATGTGTGTACATAAACAAACAATTCTTGTCTCTAAACCTCACGCACGGATACACAAATTAAATTTAACAATTAACACACTAAAAGATTGACGCAATCGGATTTTATCAAAATTATACAACGCTGCTGCTAGGAATTCCCCAACGCTACAAATACAGATGGTTATATGTTCTTTGACATGTTAAGAATTTTTGTTTGAGTTGAATTTCACATGTTACAACCGTTTGCAATTACATTTTGATCTTTTCACGTTCTATTTTGAACGTTACATAAAACACTTACCACAATATCGCATATTGTTAATTGTCTGCCGCTAGAAACCGATGCCGCCAGGCACGGGTACTCGCCTAGTTATCAAAATACTCTCTAACCGAAAATACTAAGGAAAAAAAGAATAAAGTGAGTGGAAAACTATGGCACTACCTTATTAGCTTTTTAAACTTTTTATTTTTTCCACTTTGAAAAGGATCCACCTGTACAATGTTAAGGTATCACCATATCAATAAAATTGCCCACCTAAATATTATATTTTTTATGTAACAGTTTCTAAGAGTGTGTTTGGTATCTCATTATGGGAATGAGACTATGACTATGAAAGTGATTAAATGTGTTTGTTTAAGATGAAGGAGTCACCACTATGACAATGAATAATAAATATAATCCATACTCCATATACATAAGTGAGCTAGGTATGGATATTCATAGGTAACACTAGTATCAAACTCATACCTAGGGGTGGCAATCGAGTCGTATTCGTGTTAACCTATTCGGATTCACGTGTTGGCGGGTTTGTATAGCCTTTACCCAAACACGACCCATTTATTAATCGTGTCAAGAAACTCAACCCTAACCCAGACCTGCATAACACGTGTAACCCATTTCTGACCCGTTTAACCCATTTAAGTAATAGGTCAATCAGTGAATAAAGTTGGTGGTTTGTTGATTTAACTAGTTTAAACGCAAAAAATGATATAAGGATCTAGAATATGATAAGAATAACGTACAAATAACTATGCGACAATTTTCTGAATTAGAAGCATCAATTTTCATGATATATAAGGTATAAAATTATAATTCACTCATACTTAGTAAATAAAAAAAAAAAAAACATTTAATCCACATCCAACATAAAAACCAGATTATATATTTTATTTTTAAGATCTTATATACTTAATCGGGTTCACGGGTTGACCTGTTTAATACTTACTCAACCCAAACACTACCCGTTTATTAAACGGGTTAGACTGATTGACCCGTTCTTGACCCAAACCTATTTATCCTCAACCCAAACCTGCTTAACTGTGTGTCGGGTTCATGTCGTGTCGAAATTACCACCCTACTCATGCCCATTAAAATACCCTAAGAGCGGAGGTGCGGTGGTGCCAAACTTGGTGCCAACGAGTTTGTGTGACGCCAACAAGGCCGATACCCCTGTCTACCAAAGTCCTCGCGCCAAAACTAACACCAATTTTTTTTTTTTTTTTTTTTTTTTTTTTTTTATAAAATAGCGTTGGAATTTAAACCAAGCGGCTAGTTTTTAGTTTTGAAATTTTGACCTCTTTTTTACCACTTTTACCCACTTTCAAATCCTATATAAACCTTATCACTTATACCACTTCACACACACTTCAAATACATCTCAACTTCAATATTTTTTCAAGAAAATGAATCCCAACAACACCCCTTGGATCAATCGAATGCTTAACGATCCATCGAACCAAATGATCGGTTCGTCTTCGAATCCGAATCCGAACACCCAACAACAATACTTTCCTTCGTTTTCTCAACAAAACTCATGCGTCAATCCCGACGAATACGCTTTGTTTTCTCAATGGAAAATGCAACAACAACAACAACAAAACGAATCACAACCAAGATCGTCCCACCAATCGTTCCACCTTGTTGACGAATCCGAATCCGAAGAGGAAGCGGTCATCCCGACCCCCACGTCCAAAAACAAAATGAAGGAACCCACAAGGCAAAGAAAACGAAAAAGCAACCAACAACCAAGAGAAGCCGAGACCCAAAGAACGATCGCGTAACGCATGGACCGACCAAGAAGAACTACTTTTGGCGCAAACTTACATTGAAGTATCCGAGGATCCAAAAGTCGGTGCGGATCAAGGTAATGAAACGTTTTGGTATAAAGTTTTGGAAGCTTACAACAAGGAAGCAAAAAAACAAAGTTTGTAACTCGTACCAAGAACATGCTTACGGAAAGTGGACTCGATGAATCGTTGTCTCGGGAAGTTTAATTCGATTGTGAATGAAACGTGTTATGAGTGGGAGAACGATATGGATTTCATGGAGCGTTGCCACACTTTGTACAAACGATATCATGGCGATTTTAAACATTAAATCGGCTTGGAAGTTTTGAAGGACAAGCATAAGTGGAAAAATCCGGACTCAACAAATGCAAGACGTAATCGTCTTGGTTCTGGAAGAGATCCCGAGCATTTTGGACCCGACGATTGCCAAGGTAGGACGGGTGTGTCCGGATCGCAAAGAGCCAACGTTCGTCTAACTCGACCATAAGTTCCGGTTCAAACCCGGAAATGTTTTCACAAATGATGGAAAACAATACGAGTTGGAGCGAAAAATGAAGCAAGATGTTCTTGAGCGGGAGTCTCGGCGGTCGATTTAATCAAAACTCAAAGGATAGCAGAAGATATGCGGGTGTTATCTATGGACACAAGACGCCGATCCGATGAACGCGCAATCGTGAGGGCCCAACAAGCACGGATCCGGCAAAATATTCACAAGAATAATTATGTTATGTTTTTAAGTTTATTGTTTTTTATTTCTTGTAATGTTTTTTTATTAATAAAGTAATTTTAGGATATATTGTTTTAAATTTTATAAAAATAAAAATAAAAAATTGAGTTTGAGCAGGAAATTGCAGTGCCAACGGATACCCAGAAATGTGGTCTTAAAACAGTTTAAGCGCTAAACTCAAAGCTGGCGTGGCGGTTTGGCGTGAAAAGCCAAGACCACACTTTAAGACCACTGTACCCGGTGCTCTAAAAGCAAAAACCAAACAGCCTTGATAGATAGATAGCTAGCTACAGTATTTCATTTTCTCATATGGAGATGAGCCACTCTATCTCTATGATGAAACGACTCACCGTCACCACCGCCGTCGCCACCGTATTCCGTCGCACAACCACCTTCATTCCGCCACCGTCACTCCGCCGCCGGTCAGTTTCAGTTCATTCACAAACGCTACGTCATCAATGCTCTTCTTCATCTTCTTCTTCAGGTTAATTAATTATATAAAAAAAAATTAATTATTTTAATTATTAAAATTAATTTATTTATTAATTTTAATGTTTAGGTGGAGGTAATGAGAAGATTCTGGTGAAAGGAATGCGATACAATGAATTCCAAGTAAGGAGATATTTTATTGCTTAATTTAGAGCTTATAAAACTGCTTAAAAATAAGGAGATAAACTACCAATAGCTGCAAGTAGAGGTGGCAAACGGGCGGGCCGGGCGGGCATGGGCACAGGCTAAAACAGGCACGGGCTTAAACGGGCACGGCTAAAACAGCACGGCCAAACAGACACATGATACAAATCGCTAATAAAAGACCTAAACAACGAAATAAATTAGTAAACGTAATATCTTATTTATATTAAAAACTTAAATATATTATATATAAAAAAATATCTTTAAAACAGATCGTAAAGTTCTACAATTGAGTAAAAAAAAGGGAGAATTGCATATATACCCACTAAAACTTAAAAACTTGCATATTTCCCCAAAATACAAGTTTTTAATGCATGATGTACAATGCAAGTTAAGCATGTTTTGGGTATATATGCAAATATGCAAGTTTTAGTGGGTATATATGCAATTGCCCCTAAAAAAAATGTGCCCGTTAGTGCCAATTTAAGTTTTCAATGGGATATATGTGCCCATTTCAAAAAAAGAAGGGGGCTAAATGTGCCTAAATCTTTCAAAAATGTGCCCATTTAGCCCATCTTTTTGCTTTTGGGCACATTTTGCGACCTCTAGCTGCAAGTAGTACTAGTTAGTTAGCAATAGCGGTTGTTTGTTTTATAAAAGTGTTTCGTAACATAGTTGTAAATGTAGTTATAGAGTAGAGGTGGCAATTTGATAATATGGTACCTTAATTAGGAATTGGCATATAGTTTGATGCACAAGGCTAAAAGTTAATCATACATTATATCACTAGTGTATGTCGGAGGTCTTTCTAGAAGTAGTCTACTTGTGCTTGGCCTTTGAGTAAAGGTATGACGGGCTATATCCTACCTCCCCCTACCCCGCTCCGGCTGGATTGGGTATTGTTGCAACAAAAAGCTTGTGCTTAGATATGTTTGTTTTGAAAGTGATATAGGGTGTGTTAGGGATTGCTTATTATCTGATTGAAACTCGTTATTTGTGATTGTATATATTTCTAGTGCTGATTGGCTTATGGTAACTCTAAAACAAATAAGCACTTTCAAAAGAAGCACAAGCCAAAATTATGCATTCCCAAAGAGGTTGGATAAGCAATCCTGAATACCTTTGAAACGACTTATTTGTATCAAAAATCAATATGAAGATATGCACTTCTAATTAGCAATCCCAAACCGCAGTTGGATATAAGACATGTCAAAAGAATTACTTTGTAGTTGCTAAGTTGATATCTCGATTTAGTTGCAAATTGTCACAGATATTGCACGATCCGACAATCGTAATAATGATTTTGTATTATAATGTATAGATGAAAATTATTTTGAAAAAGTTTAGAATCAGCATCAATAAGCAGTTTTTGATCCTGTGGATCAAAAGGCCAAAATGTTGAATAGGGTAGTAATGAATACTAGAAACAGTGTTGGTGTTAGAATTATTATGAAACCTGTTATAATTTAGTTTTCATAAGCTAGTTTGACTTCGTAGATATCTATGTTTTTTAGTTTCAGATGCAATAATCCGTCAATCTCATGTTGTCATGAAAGTTGTGATGTTTGTTTTCGCTTGTAGGTTTAGGTAAGTGTTCGGTTTTCAGTAAAGTATCTAAGATTGCCCTGTGTCAATATGAAGTCAAGGAATATATATGAATCCAAATAAACGGCAGAAACTGATGTTTTTAACCTGATAATGATAAAGTAGGTATTGTATTACTCATATATGCCCCTTAAAATTTCAACAGAATTGGGTCACTTCACAAGGATACAGACCTTCTCAAGCTTTGATGGTATGGAAGCTGCTTTATGGGAACAATTCAAAGAGTATATGGGCTCATTCATGTAAAGAACTGGAAGGTTCGGCTTATTTTCAAGAACTAATATTCCAGCTTCAGTATTGCTGTACTTTTTTTAACTAACATAAGTTAATTATTTAAAATCTTACAGGTTTAAACAAAGATCTTACGATGATGTTGACTAAATTTGCTAAACTGAAGGCATTGCAAGTGAAAGATATCATTACAGCTACTGATGGCACTAGGAAGGTAAACATAGTCATTCTAGACTGTCTCTGTACTTGATCGATGTATGGGACTGTTTGGATTTGTGTTTTAAAAGTTGAGGATCTTCTCATTAATGATAAAATCTCAGGAGGCTGCAGATTTTGTTTACGTTGGATGATGGATTGGTAATAGAGACGGTCATAATACCGAACGGTGATAGGGGGAGAAACACGGTGTGTGTTTCAAGTCAAGTGGGCTGTGCGATGAACTGCCAATTTTGCTTCACCGGCAGGCAAGTTTTCCTTCTCATCATTTTGTTATCTATAATGTTTCTGTAGGAAATGTTTCTCTTACACTTTCCAAAGAGGTTGTAACATGATTTATTATTGTGTATGTCTTATAAGCCCTTAGTACTCGACTACTTAAAACTTCTCATCATGATTTTAGTTGTTAGGATCAACATTTTCTGTCCAATTCAGGATTTCACTGAATGTTCCCTGTATAGATGATGTCAGTCTTTAACACGGCCAGTTTCATCAAATTTTTTATACGATAAGTAGCCATTATCTTGAAAATTGAATCTTTGTTTTTCAGAATGGGTTTGAAGAGAAATCTAACCGCGGCTGAAATAGTAGAACAAGCAGTTTTTGCACGACGTCTGTTTACAAGTGAAGTTGGTCCTATCAGAAATGTTGTTTTTATGGTACGTATGCTATTATGTATTGGATACTCCTAATATTAGTAAATTGGATTGATACAAAAAAAAACTCGGTCTATTTATGACTGCTGAATTTGTTGCCTTTTTACTGAATAAGTTTTGGCAGGTCAAAACTAAAGTAGTTTGTTTGACATTCAAAGTCAAAGTAGTGACATTGACTAGTTTATGTTTTACATGTAGGGAATGGGTGAACCACTTCAAAACGTGGATAATGTGATAAAAGCTGCAGATATAATGGTTGACGAGCAAGGTCTTCATTTCAGCCCGAACAAGGTTACCATTTCAACCAGTGGGCTTGTACCCCAGTTAAAGCGCTTTCTTCGCGAGTCTAAATGTGCATTAGCTGTTAGTCTGAATGCTACAACTGATGAAGTAACTTTCTTGATCCATTTAGTTACTAAACTTTTGAATTCCTTAGAGTTGGCATTTTCGACCCATGTACTTATAATGGGCGACTATAGTTGTGTTTTTTTCTTACCACCTGCAATTATCTCATAGGTTAGGAACTGGATCATGCCCATCAATCGGAAGTACAATTTAAAGATACTTCTTGAGACCCTTCGTGAAGAACTGCGCTCAAAACATAAATATAGTGTCCTATTTGAGTATGTGTTGCTTGCTGGAGTCAATGACAGGTTAGAACAACCATCTTTTACATCCATTCTTTATAGAATACTTACTGTTATTTTGATAACAAAAACAGTTTTGTTACCATCGTTTTTATTTTAAACTTGTATCGCATATATACATATAACCACGCAATGAGTATTTCTAGGGTTATATTTGTAATTTGACGTATGCCCTCGTTTCCTTAAATATTGCTTTGGTCTTCTATTTTGCAGCATCGATGACGCAAAGAGAATTATTGATCTTGTTAAGGGCATTCCCTGCAAGATCAACCTCATAACCTTCAATCCACACAGTGGGTCCAACTTCCAACCCACGACAAATGAGAAGATGGTTGAGTTTAGAAACACGTTGGCTGAAGGTGGTTGTGTTGTGCTCATAAGACCCAGTAGAGGAGATGATCAAATGGCTGCTTGTGGTCAACTCGGGAACCCAGGTGAGTTCCAAGCTCCTTTGTTCAAAGTGCCACCAAGGTTTCAAGCATCGTTAGAGAAGTCTATATAGCCATTATAAGGTGTACCTGTTACATTAAGTGTAGTATATACATTTTGAAGATGAATTTATAGTTAGTCGTATTCATTTATTTTCTTTTTAATGTGATGGAAATTTCTCGGATGCTGGTCTTATAATGGGTAATGGGTCAAATGTGTTCAGGTCAAAATGGGTTATTTCTATAATATCTTGCAACCGGTTTTTGTCACAAAGAACTGTATTATTGCCAATAATAATTCCGAGTTTTGCTTAAAATGATGTAAGAAGTGTATGCATTAAAAATACATATTCGACGAAATGAGCAAATGCAATAACAAAAAGACAGCAACGTATGTCAACGCTTAAATCAAGGTCTTATACTAAAGCAAAAATTTTATCATCTTGTGACTAAAAAACCTTTAACCTCCCCATCGATAATTTCTTAGCCTTCTCGTCATTTATGAACTGGTCACGTACAGGCTGAAACCAACAGACAACACATGTAATACTTATAAATTGATAAGAAACTCACGATAAGAAAACAACCTCGATGTTGGCATAATAAAATATACCTGCAAGATCCTCTTTAAAGCTTTTGATAGTGCCGGTTTTAAATCATCAGGATGCAGGTCTTCTTTGTAATCACTAATCAACAATTACCTAAGTCGTAAAGACCCTGATTTTAGAAAGACACCCAGGTAAATACCTAAATAGCAAATGAGAAAGAAGCATGGTAAAGTTTGACAGAATAGTTGATTTAGTTACCATTAGTGTTCATTTATAAAAAAACAAAATACTCACCACTGATACAGTGATACTTACATAACATGAAGGAAAATATATGGTACTTTTCTATATAGCCCAAACCCTTAATACTATAGAACCTTGATACTTACATAATATTATTATCCAATATTTTTATTTTTGTACCCATAAGAAAATAATAAGTCGAATGCTATTTGCTAGCTTCTCCTCTTTATTCAACAATCTGCCATTCCTTTTACTAGTTTTAGAATTTGGTCATATATTATAAATGATAATAATGTTTTAATAATCTTGTTTTAAAGTTAAATATTTTGACAATTAGTAAATTTATGGATTTTGTAACTTCTAAGAGTTTGCTATTTTTTTTCCTTTGTACTACGTGTTTAAAAAGTTTACAACATTCCGTATAGACATCTAGATGTACGATTTAAGATCATTTGAGGACAAAAACATTTTTACGATCAATCTCCACCATTCATTTTTATTAGATCTAATGGATGAGATTAATCTCAACAATTAAAAAAACCCACTTTCATCATTTTTTTCAAATATATATATATCTTTCAATCCGTTAATCGTCAAACGAAAAAAAATATACCATTACGGCGAGCAATTAATTATCTTTCTATAGATATGCACTTTGATATACTTTCGACAAAAATTTTTTTTTCGTGTTTTTCACGTTTTTTTTAAATTTTTTTACGTTACTGAAATTTGCATGAAAAATCATATATGATTTAACACTAATTTGAATACCACATGTGATATTAGTGTTAAATCATATATGATATGTGATTTATCATATATGATTTAAAACTAGTATCACATATGATATTACATATCATATGTGATTTAACACTAATATCACATGTGATCTTCAAATTAGTGTTAAATCATATCATGGAAATTCCAGTTTCGAAGAAAAACGAAAAAAAAAGACGAAAAAACGTGAGAAAAACGAGTTTTTTTCTTTTTTTCGAAAGTATATCAAAGTGCCCGTCTATAGAAAGATAATTAAATGCTCGTCGCGATGGTGTAATTATTTTTGCTTAAAGATTAACGGTTTAAGAGATATTTAAATTATAAAATATCGGTGAAATAATAAAATGCTTATAATCTCATTGATTTCTTTTTAGATGGATGGTGAAGATGGGTCCCTTAGTATGTAAGAAAAGTTTGGTATGTAAAATAACTCTCCTCATAAAGTATATAGAGGTAAAAAGTCTATAGAATATAAACTATAAAGTCTTAGGCTATGTTTGGTGACATGTAAATGTGATAAGTAGTAGCGATAAGTAGTAAGCGTAGCGATGTGATGAAGTCGTAGTTGTTTGTTTATAAAATGTGTTTGTAACGTATTGCAGCTTGATAATTATAAATTGTAAAATTACGAAAAGGTCATATACATATTAAAATAAAGGGATAAGTGTTTCTAAATGTATCAAAGT
>CM040241.1:31577956-31625392 GCA_022545495.1 Chrysanthemum lavandulifolium | reverse complement strand
TTGGGTTATTAATCCTGATAACTATAGTACACACTTCAGGTTTTGCAATGGAGAAATGCCACCTAGCTCAAACCATATGGCTAATATTTTTCTTCATTCAATGTGTATTATATATGACACTCCGCTGATCAACTGAATTTACTATCACTTTTAGTAAATCCCATTTGAGCAGCGTGTGGTATATAATACATCACTTATTCCTAAAGCACAAACGATAGCAATTACTTACTAATTCATATAAGTTTATTAACTATTTATAGAATCACAACTAGTGGCAGAATAATGTGTGATGATTATGAATGAATGTTAATTAATAAAAAACGATCATTTGGTACACGATTGTGGAGACATAGTACGTTTATTTTGTATTTGATGATTTTGATTTTGTCTTTTTTTATCATTTTATCAAATTCTTTCTGTATATGTTTCAGACAAAACAATATATGTCTAAAAAGATGACCAACACAAATAAATAGGCAATTGTCAACATTATAATAATCATGTGTCTACATTTTCATTAATATACTGATTATCGTTGTACAAAAGTATTAGCTTCATGTATCATATGAGAATCACAATATTTCTTTACAACAACAATAAACACTACTATGTCTATTTATACAGTCAAAGATCCATCCTCTACTTTATTAAGTGAAGATAATGTACATCTTGTAAAAGGATTATTAGTTATTAGTTTACTAGTTATAATACCCGTGCACGCACGGGTTTTTCTAAAAATTTAGCTATGTATAATGAAAAGAAAATAACATGTCGTATATGCAAACATCAAATGCTTATATAAGCTATAGAAAAACATTCTCAAAGTCTCAAACCTGCTTTAGCATAAGTAAACAACAATTTTAAGTTCATTTTTTTGCACTCGAGTTGATATTGGAGGTGTGTCATGTGTGTGTGTGTCTGGAGTGGTAATTCCAATAAGATTTTTTTCCTTGTTTCTAAGCATATAATCCAGGTCTATATTCCGTTTATTGGAACACTCTAGTTTATCGGATCACTCTAAAGCAAATACATTCAGACTTCTATTAAAATGTTATCTAGTTACTACTATGTGTAAAAGAAATGTCTCCTATCATCGAGGAAAAACATAAACATCAAAATCATGACTGCCATGTCTTAGCATCTATAGGAAACCTAAATAATATCTTGAAATACATAAGATTCGTATAGGGCTCTGGATCTAGTTAGCTCATCAGCACAAATTAATGGGTTAAAGGGGCGATTCTTATTTGGAACGGGTTAAAGGGGTATAAAAGAGTCGGTCTAAAGTCACTACAAATATATTTGTAGTAATACTATACCTCATAATCATGTACGAAATTGACTCGTGAATCTTTGTTAAAACATTTGAATCCTCCCTTTAAAGTGTGTACTCATTCACATATCCGTGGTGCATCACCAACTACCGTTACTTCACCATGCAAAAGAAGGCACACCACATCAATATTTAGACAAATAATTTGAGCTACAACCTTTATGACACTGACCAACATATAAACTTGAAAGGAGGATGTTGATATCAATGTAATAAAGATCAGATTTTTATGTTTTTGAGCCATCTGATGTGTTGGAGAATGTAAAGTTTAAAAGGTTACACTTTTAAGAAAATAATAATGTGTTCACCTTCCTCCAGGTCTTATATATGCATCCCATGTTCGTCTCACCTGCATATGTAAAGATAAAATAATCTGAATTCAAGTAGTTTCTGATGTAAGCAATTGAATAAATAATTTAATAATTGCCATAATTAGGCAAAAGAAATCACAATTGGCACTTAACCCAAATTTGTATAATAATCTCAGTCACTGGAATGTTGCTTCAGGTATGCAAAATGATGAAGATTTGTAAAACTAATCAGAGTTGAAAATTATAAAACTCGCCTCGATTAGTGTCCCCATATCAGTACTGCTTCCATGATAGTAATGATAAACTTCAAGAGGTAAGCTTATTGAATAATCATATCCTCTGCTAGGAGCTCGAACTTTAGATCCTTGTTTCTCAGATTCCATATTGGGTGCTGCACTTGAGCCTCCTTTTGTTTCAGTGTCGGATATGTTTTCCTGATTGTCTTTATCTACATCTTTAACATTGTTTTGACTAAACTATTACTAAAATTCACAACTTCGAAGGGTTTTAGTCTCGCGTTCTGCGTACTTAAAGATTTAGCAATAAACTCATCATCGTGACACTATAAAATATAGTTACCAAAGTTATGAATTATTTTAGGGTTAGATTCTTGTTTTATAACACACATATAATACTTCAAATGGTCAGGCAATGGGGTTCTGACATAACTTAGTCGTAAATTATATTACTTGTTGGACTAAAAATAGATCTTTCGTATATGTGTTTTATGTACAATGTTCACTGTTTGATTCTTTACACCATTTTGTTTTTTTAATATTATTTACCTGTTGCATGTATAAACTTTGAGTGTATTTGTTTCAATTGTTTAATTATCATTATTTTGATTGTGATCTCGTTATTGTACCATTTTTAGACCCTTGCATTATGAAATAATCTCTTTTTTGTAAGATTTAACGCATAACTCAACATATTTTTGTGTACAAAATGCTTAGTACTCATCAAGTACCTGATCGGGCCTTGAACAACTCCAATCAAGGGAGAACTCCCATTGTTGGTTGAAGCATGAGATGTATCAAAAACCCTGTCTATCCGTTGACAAAACTAATGTCAACGTTGAAGAATGAGCATTGCAGTGTTCAGTAACTCTCTAGTGAACACCTAGCAGACTCCATATCTCTATAGATCAAGAGTTATGCGTTGCTTTGTGTAATATATAACACGGATGTCAGATGTTTTGATTAGCTCTTTTGAACCTTAATTAACAAAAAATCAATAAAATTAGATGTGGATAATAACAATTAACAGATTTTAGTATCATATTAGGGTGAAAGGTCAAGGGTCTCAACTAACACAACATGTAATTCTAAAGTGTCAAACAAAGACTTAGTGCATATGTGGCCGCTATGGATTTCGTACTTGTTAGCACGATCATCTTTATACGATAATAATCATTTTGACGAAAATTTCACTAATAATTCATGGAAACTTGCAACGCTTTAGATATATATGTATTTGTAGGTATAACAGCCTTAAATGTATCTCAAGTATGCTATATAACACCATCAAGTTCCAAGTTAGAATCAGAAAAGTCTCAATGAATTGTCAAAAGAGCTAAAGCTTAAAGTAACTAAGGGCTTGTTTGTAAATTTTTTCTATTAAGTCATATTAATTAAGAGATGATTTAATGCAGACACCCTCAGTTTTATTACTTAATTTTTGAGTCACCTTTCTCTATTAAGGCATAAACAAACAGTTTTTTTATAACTTAATGAATTCAACTTTTCTCATATAAGTCTATTAAGTCAAATTCAAACAACACCTAAGGGCTTGTTTGTTATTTATTTTTATTAAGTTATGTTTAATTAAGAGATGACTTAATGTAGACAACCTCAGTTTTATTGCTTAATATTTCCGGTCATCTTCTCTATTAAGTCACAAACAAACAGTTTTCAATGACTTAATTAATTAAGTTTTTCATATTAAGTCAATTAAGTCCGAATCAAACACCCCTAAGTGTACTCTGCATGATGAAGTGGGTGTCATTTTCAGCCATTGCATGCACGCAATGTATTTCGGAAGTTTGTGTCGATTTATCATCTCATGAAAAGTGAATACTTAAAGCTACCATCAATTCAAACAATTTATGTTTAGAAGAAGAAATAATCCAAACACCACTTATTTCTGCATTTTTTTTTTCAGTTTTATGTTTATAAAAGGGCTAAGAACTAAACAAACTATCTAAATTTAGTTTATAGTCTTAAGTTTTTAAAAGGTTAAAGAACTAAACAAACTACCTAAACTTCATGATAGAGTAGTAACTTTATCTATACCCATAGATATATGTAGTACACCATGACCACACCCCATAACTGTCACATGCTACATCTTTGTCACCTGCCAAAACCATTGTTATCATCTGCTTTTAATTCACATCTCATCAAAGATTAAGACACTTAAATAACAACCAATGGCATTATAACTTACCGTGTCCATTAGAGTTTTGAATTTTTGAAAAGTCAAATAACTTTACAAAATAAGTAATAACTAACTTTACACTAAAGCTGTAACTTTTTGAAGAAACTTAGCCAAAGCAAAACATCCTGTAAAATCACCACCAAATCCATAATACTTTTGTGTGTGGACTATGTTAATGCCAAAAAAATTCATAACACACTGCTTGGTTGTGTCAATGGATGTTTAAAAGTGATTGCATTTATCATAGAACATATATTTAAGCTAGATTGAGAAAAAGTACAAATATAATATATATGAATGGTTTGATCCCATGTTCAAAAATATATGAATAGATGTGTGATTCAATCAGCTTTTAAATTCGAAATAATCAACAATTGGTTAAACGTCTCATATATGAACCGTGAATATAAACACTCAATAAAAGAATGAGTTTTTAACATGCTTGGCTGATTTATCTTGTTCCTATTATATCAAGTTTTTATTATAATCTAACATAGATATACATATGGCTTCCCCAAATCATCTTTATGGATTGATGTGTTGTATGTTAAAGAACAATGATCTATATGGTACAACTACCACTAAGTCATTAGTTAAAACCTAAGAATGCGTGATAACAAAAATCAATTAGTGTAAAAGGAACATACCTCGATAATAAAGTATTTCATTTGATCAGTCAATCTATAAACACAAAATCAATCTCAAAAACTGTAATCTCAGATAAACAAACTCACAAACCTTAACAAATTTACCAAAACTGAAGTTTAGGTTCGAGTTTCAAGAACCCTAATTTCGGGTTTCTTCAATAATCGAAACAGGATCATGATTCAATCAATTTGACCTAAGAATTATTGATCGAAATTTTTGGTTCATTGGTTTGGGGTTATGTGAAGCCAATCGACTGTTATGAAGACTGAATTTGGCTTCTATTTTCCATGATCGACTGACTCACTGAAGTAATCTCAATAGGACTCCGTTTTTTTAAACAAATTACATTTTTCGTCCATAAATATGAAAACATTGCATAAAAGCCCATGTGTATTTTCACTTTTTTCAATATATAGGTAAAAACGTTTTTCTTTAATTGTTAGCCAAATTAGGAAATAATGAGGTTTAATTATTTTCAAAATCCTAAAAACAAATTTAAAAAATATATATTACTTTATATAAAAGATTACAATGAAGTATCAGGCTTTCAATCCCACATCGGTGTAGGAATACAAGTTTTTCTTGTTTATATATTGTGGTGCTCTGAGAGCTTGAAAAGTTGAGATGAGTGTGAAGTTGATAATTATTTTATATCATGATTTATTGAAGGGTTATGTGATGATTCTTAATGTGGAATTAGCTATCAACTCATACGATTTCTTACATTTTTTTTGATGGTGCAGATTTTGTTTAAAAAAACAAAAGTTTTGTTCGGTTTATAGTAATTATATGATAACCTAAATCTAAAAAACCGAATCACTCAATATTAATATTCACTAAACTAAATGTTAGTTTTGATATAAGTAATCCAAAAGTCTAAAATAAGAGTAACGAGGCATTCGTGAGTCGCGATGCACATGTGTCTTTTTTTTCTTTTTTTATGTCTAAAACTCAACTTTTTAGACAAAATTGATTAGTTTGTCCATTAATGAACATTGTCAAGACCAATATACTAAACATGTGAGTCGGCTGTGTTCACTTGTTAAAAAAGGTAATAGCTCCACATAGGTAAAATTAGGGTATCAAATATTGTACTACTTGAAAACGAGGTTTTATCATTACAATTCATTGTTTAGTACAATATTATTCATTTGTCTTTTATTTCAAATAAAGTTTTATAAACCTATTCACAAACAAATACCTACATCATATGAATAACTAATACTCTATAACATAATTATTAGTTATTCAAAAAAATGTATTATTGAGATACATTAAGAGATTGAGCAATATTCAATCCTTCTTGTGGTTGGTCGGTATCACGAACTTAATATGTGATTGTTTTATTTCATTTTATTTTTATTTTTACGGATCTTTTCCCTTGATTTTGACCCGTCACAATTTAAGTAAATAACTCAAAACTAAAAGCGGAGGGTGTGGGATCGTTATCCCTCACCATGAGCCTACGTGGCTCTTCGTCGTGGGCCGCCGCCACACCGGCGTCCTTCGCCGTGGCTCGCCGTTGGATCCACCGTCGTGGTGACGACGAAGATAAAAAGCCTGACAAAGCCACTACTACCAACAGATATATTTGAAAATCAAATTAGAAATCTGTCTTTTTTAACTCACCACCCCTATAAATAAAATATCATATCCACCATTTTTATCATCTGCATTTACTCCATCTTCCTCAACTCTCTATACCTTTATTCAAAAAAAAAAAAAAAAAAAAAAAACTCACAATGTCTCAAAACCTAAATGACGGAGTGTATTTCACAAACTTACTTAACTCAAACCCACCACAATACGGGGGTTCTTCAAACCTGCCTACCCCCTCATCGCGAAATTCCAACTAGTCTCCACAAGAAATTTTTCTTAACCAAAAATATGCGTTTCAACAAGGATTCGCAACTTACCCCGCCCGATTTCAATCACCACATTTTTTTAACCTGTCACAACCTCCACAGTTTCCTCAAATGGAATCACAACCGTCTGGTTCACAATTCAAAGTTCCAAAACCACGTGAACCAGCCAAAGGTAGGGGAAAAAGACGAAGGCAAAAAAATAAGCTGTGGATTTGGATGCAGACGACGACGAAGATGTGGAAGTCCTAGCCCAGGCAGACAGGAGGAAGTGGAGCAAGTCTGAAGAAAAGTTACTTGCGCAATGTTGGATAGAAATTTCCCAAGATCGAGATATGGAAATGACCGTTCCAAAGATTTTTGGAACGACATTCTCATTTATGTTCAATGCTCGGACCACCAATGACCAAAGGTGGCAAAAATATGATACCTTGTAAATGATCGACGACTAACGGTGATTGCCAAAAGTTCAACGCTATTTACAAACATCATTGCGTCGAAGTGGTTAAAATGACCACGATCATGTCGAGAATGCGAAAGTTAGCTTTGCCCAACGTTATGGTGGGAAGGAGTTCGTGTATTAAAAATGTTGGGATATTTTGAAAAATTACCCGAAGTGGGATGCCGAAGATCCGATTGACATTACATGTCTCGAGGATATATTTGGCCCAGACAAACGAGCTCGTCTGAAAGAGATGGCGGCCAACAAGCCTCAAAGAAAGAAAAGTCGACTTCAACCTCGAGCGCTACGAGCTCCGGTGGGAGTCAATCGAGTACTTTTTCGAGACATATATCTGAAATATATGCTCAAAAAGCCGAGTCTCAAAGGGCTTGTTATGAGGTGAGGCGGGAGAAGGAAAAAGCTATCTAAGAAAAGATCGAGATGGAGTTTCTGGTGATAGATCCCAATTTGAATCTTGATCCGGTAAAAGCATAGATCATCCGAAAGAGGCAGGAACGACTAATCAAGAAATATCACGAAAGAGATGACTAGGTTTCTTATTATTAGTATGTGTTGTATTTTTTTTTTACCCGTGTCGTTTTTTTTTCGTATCGTTTTTATTAGTATGTGTTTTTTTTTTCTTATTATTATGTAATGTATTGTATTTTTATTTTCAATGAAATGAATTTAGTTTATTTGAAAAATTAAATAACAAAAATAAAGTGGTAGTGGTGGCCCCAAACGAAGAGGTTGAGGTTTGTTATGAGGGAGGGGGTTTGTTGTGGTTAGTTGTTGAGATTTGTTATGTTGATGTGACGCTAAGCTGACAGTGATGAAGATGTTATGCTCCATCACCATACCCACCCCTCTAAATGAACCAAAAAAGAGGCTTTAGAATATCCTAGAAACGGATTTATCAAAAACACATTAATATTTGACAAATTTATCAAAACTGGATAGATTGATATAATTTATGATAAAAACTTTAGCAAACATTTAGCTTACTCAACCCAAAACTCAACATGTTGCGATGCACAAGATTTGTTTTTATCGTAAAATCACACTCACAATATTTCTATTGTTAACTTGATCTCAAGTTGGACTCGAACTTGTTGAGTAAAAGAATGAACTTTGATACAACCATTTAGTACTGTAAATAAACATGAATAACTTTGATACAACCGTTAGTCATTGATATATGTGTTTTGCACTCACCGTATATTTGCTATAAATAAACATCGCGTGGGACTCAAACTTGTTTAAAAAAATGGGACACGAACTCAATTACATATTGAGGAGAATTGATTCACACGTAATTTTTTTTTATTCATACACATTTTCTCTTGACTTAGATAGTCGACTACATTTACATCTTGCTTTGGTGTATATCATGTACGCAAATAAAAATCACCAAACGCACATGAGAGACGGTTTCTTGTAGTAATGTTAAATTTATTGCTTTACATGAATGCTATGATAACAACAATTAGATAAGAAATGCAAAAATGTTATCAAAAGAACAATTTATAAGAAAGGGTTACACACATTTTATCTTAATAAATATAATAATCTAAAAGTAATTAAAAAAATAAGCATGGGATCCACTACCAATTGAGAGCGTTGTAAGTTTATAAAAGCTAAGCTTGGAACTAATATAAAAGAGTTCATGTTTTCACCCAAATGAATAAGAGAGAAAGAAAGATTGTCCAATTAAAGATGCCACTCTATTTGCCAAGGAGAGCAAGATTTTCGCTTTAGTAATCCTGATAACAAGTATACACTTGGGTTTTGCAATGGACGACTGTCATATAGCCCAGACCATATGGCTAAAATCTGCATTAGTCACCACTGTTTGGTATACCAAAGATGACAAACACAGGTGAATGGACAATTGTCAATATCATAAGTTCTTTCTGCTACCTAAAGCTGTGTCGATCTTAAATTCTACATAAAAGTATAAAACTGGCCAACTACTAAGGATCCTTATTGGCTGATAATGAACATAACTTCTATGTTTGGCATGTGATACAAACATTCTAGCCAAATGATTATTTATGTAATTGTTACAAGTTTTTCACTAATAATGTAAAAGGTGATTGGGCACGCCAAACACGTCTAAAATAGCTAATAAGAACCAAAACCTGTTTCTATGATATAAGGTGGTTCGTAAAATAAGATGCCTACCAAAAGAACTATTTGGGCTTGTATGCCTAAGACGGTATAATTTAAAGCAAGCTGGATATCATAAACGCACACAATCTTCTATGACAAATGACTAACCACAAAAACATACCAGTATCATATACTCTAATTATGAAAACGAAATAACAAAAACATAGAAAGTGGTGTTGCATTTTTCACGTCTTCATGTAAATACTCCCACGGGACCCTTCTCCATGCTACTTTAACAAACACACCCAATGAGTATAAAGTATCAGCTTTTGAAACACACATCAGGTGTGAAAAAGAAAATTTCTTGTATATATGCTTTGGTGTTATTGGACTGCCAAATTGTGTTGTGTAGTATGTTGATGGTTGTGTGTGCTTGTATGTGGTTATGTGGTAACTACATCAGGTAACATAGTCACCAAAAACTTATACGATTCTCAATTTTAGTTTTTTAACTTGCGGTAACAAAGAAAATATACTATATTTTTTACTTCTCAATTTATGTTTATTTGTGGTAACTAAGAATATATAGAATATTTTTTTCTTGCGGCGACAAAAAAAAATATATCTCAATGAGCAGTTTAAAAATTGTTGCAGTAGGCTGATACAATGAAATCTAACTCAAAACATAACGACAACACTCAATTGTTGCTGTGGGTCAAAAAAACCTAAGTCAAAACAAAATACAAAAGATAACGGCAACACTCGCTCTTAATCATCAACTTATACAATTCTCATATTTTTTACTTATGGAAACAAAAAAAGATTAAAAAAAAATGACAATGGGCTGTTTAAAAAATGTTGCAGTTAGCGGATATAGTATACGTCAAAATGTAGCTGTACCCCGTCTCTTTAACATTATTAGAGTGTTTGAATATAGTTTGTGATTTCAATTTCTAGAGGTTGTCGAGTTTATATTGGACTACCCCATCTCTTCAACATTAAAAAGAATGTATGATCAGAGTAACAAAGAATGTATGAAGTATCCGAATTGTGCTGATATGTAAAGAATGATAGTTTTGTATGTTCCAGTTTGATTGGCTGTTTGGTTAGCATCATTTTACCAAAGGTGTTTATCTTTGGAAAGGGTCTATTTATGAAAAGGGTCTTTAGAAGCAATGTGACACATATGAACTGTTTTATTGCATTCCAGGGTCTTTCAATTAATATATTAGCGAATGTTATCGTTGAAGCTACTATAAACTTTATGTATGATCATGTAAGGTAGACATTCAGTTCTTTAATGTATTTAAATATAGAATATTTTTTTCTTGCGGCGAAAAAAACATATATCTCAATGAGCAGTTTAAAAATTGTTGCAGTAGGCTGATCCAATCTAAGTCAAAACATAACGACAACACTCAATTGTTGCCGTAGGTCAATAAAACCTAAGTCAAAACAAAATACAAAAGATAACGGCAACACTCACTCTTAATCATTAACTTATACAATTCTCATATTTTTTACTTATGGAAACAAAAAAAGATTAAAAAAATGACAATGGGCTGTTTAAAAATTGTTGCAGTTAGCGGATATAGTATACGTCAAAATGTAGCTGTAACAAGAAAAAATAAAAATCGCTAATAAAACCTTTGTCAAAAGATGGTCAAATACCCTCAACTTAGATAAGTGAAATCTTTAGAGTGTGTTTGAATGTAGTTTGTAATTTCAGTTTCAACATTATGAAGTATGTATGAAGTATCCAAATTGTGGACTACAATTGATCACTTGGATATAATTATGGTTCAATATTGTGCTGATATGTAAAGAATGATAGTTTTGTATGTTCCAGTTTGATTGGCTGTTTGGTTAGCATCATTTTACCAAAGGTGTTTATCTTTGGAAAGGGTCTATTTATGAAAAGGGTCTTTAGAAGCAATGTGACACATATGAACCGTTCTATTGTATTCCAGGGTCTATCACTTAATATATTAGCGAATGTTATCGTTGAAGCTACTATAAATTTTATGTATGATCATGTAAGGTAGACATAATTCTTTATTGTATTTAAATATTGTATTGTATTGAGAGAAAAGTTCAATACGAAACAACATTTATCTAAAGAACAAATAACAAGATCTTAACCATCCATCTTTCTTTCATCCAACGGTTTAGATTAAAATAAACAAATCCCGTGGGATTTTTCTTTTTACGAATCCCGTGGGATTTTTTTACGAATCCCATGGGATTTTTTTATGAATCCCGTGGGATTTTTTTACGAATCTCGTGGGATTTTTCTGGACGGAAATTTTGAAAAAAAAGAGTTCGTCTTTTTACGAATCCCGTGGGATTTTTTACGAATCCCGTGGGATTTTTATACGAATCCCGTGGGATTTTTTTACGAATTCCGTGGGATTTTTATACGAATCCCGTGGGATTTTTCTGAACGAAAATTTTGAAAAAAAAGTTCGTCGAAAGTATATAAAAGTGCATATCAATAGAAAGATGATTTTTTTCTCGTCACGATGGTGTATTTTTGTAGCGAAGATTTACCGTTTGCAAGATATGTTGTTTTTTAAAAAGGGTGGAAAGTGGGTTTTATAGAATTACATTTTACCCTTCCTTTGTTAATTTTTGTTTTCATCTCATCCATTGGATGAAAAAAAATGAATGGTTGAGATCTTATTATTTGTTCTTTAGATTAGATGTGTTTTGTATTGATCTCATTGATAAGTTAACATATTCATTAAGCTAGCTCGTTCAACGAGCCATGTATATTATAAGGAACACAATCTTCTATGACCTCTCGATATATTTCACTTGAACCGACTATTAAGCATGCACAAACCACAAAAACATATACTATATATCCTTTTTCAGCCATCAAAATTTATATAGTAATAAACGTAAGTTACACCCAAAATACCAATAAACAAGCTATTAAGGCACAATCTCATGCTCCTAAAACCATAAACCCGTCCTTTACAACTCAAAACCATCCCTATGAATCGTTTAGCAAAAATAGATTGTGCTGGTGCTGGTGCTGGAAAAAATTATAAAAAGATATTATTATTATTATAAGCTACCTGAAATAACTTTTCATTTTTAGAGATTATGAAAGATTATTTTTTTTATGATCTCTTATAAGTTTTGTCTGCCAAACAAAGATTATTTTCTTAGTAGCATATTTTTTGAAAAAATAAGCATAATCTCTTCGTAATCTCATGTATTAAACATAGCCGGAACACACAATAACTATTATCACCTAAAACATTTATAAATAAATAAATCATCTCATACATCCATAAACACAGCTCAAACAAACTCGGAAAGACCAAATCGATCAATCAAACATAAGCATTTGACACAAAAATAATGCTTTAGAATTCGCTAGACAATTCTATCCCACATCTATCTCATCTTTGATCAATACCCAAAATTAGAACTTGATATCATATAGCACCACTTTAAACAAGCTCGAATCTTACTAATTGTAGAAGATCATCTTCATGGTTGCATACTTGTTCGGTAACAAATCTACTACATCATTCCCTAATCTTGATATATGCATGCCTTATGATCCCGTTTTTACATTTCATCAATCATCATACTCAATTTAATCTTCCTTACCTGGTCGCTCACCGTCCACGAGACACCCTCCTCCTCATTCACATTTTCTACTGCTTCGTGAGTCACACTCAGTCGTAAGCCGTCATATTCAAAGTTGTTTTATGCTTCAAATATTGCTTCAATTTCAGCTTTTAGAACAGATCCCACGCCTTTCATAACACACAAACTAACTTATCTTTTATCATTTCAACGCACAGTCTACACTAAATGTCTAAATACAAAATAGCCGTCTTTTGCATGGTCAAAGACCCAGCCTCAACTTCATTAAGTCCACTATTCGTGAATGCGAAGTAAAACAAAAATAGAAACTGACAAACTGTTACATTTGTTGTGCCATCACGTATATACTCCCACCATTCAGAGTTAGTAACTAGTGACGGAATAAGGTTTGACGATCAAGAAAAAAACAAATAAGATATGATATGATCGTGGAATTGTAAGGGAAGACAATATACATCTTGTAAAAGGATAATTAGTTATTAGTATAAGTTAAGTGTGATGTTGATTGTTATGTGTGGAGTTTGGAGTTATGAAAAGGTTAACAAATAACTCCAAACCAGAGACAAGTATGGCTGAAAATGAAGACGTTCTCAGCTTCTCGCATCTTGAAGGTGTACATAAACAGTAGAAACAAGTACGCAGTTGATTTCCTTGTCCCCTAGAAGATTTGTGTTTTCGCAACACGGATCAAGTCAAGAGTAGCTTTGCATGCATGCAGCTTTTGAAGTCGTCCGAATGAAGTGAAACTTATGTCTTTAAAGTATAAAAGAACACAGGTGGAAAGAATGTCAACAATGTATAGGGTTTATATGCAGGTACAAGAGATCGAGCATGTCTATACAAACTTGTTACGAAATGTCATTGTATTGTGTTTTTCATATATATATATATATATATATATATATATATATATATATATATATATATATATATATATATATATATAGGAAAATATTAGCTACAATTTATTGTAGCCAATTAGCTTCTAATTTTGTGCTAAATAATGTGGGTCCCTTATTCTTTTGGTGGTCCTGATTCTTTTCATGGGTCCCAGATTCATTGCTAGTGTATTTTTATGAAGGATTGTAGTAATTGGCTACAAAATTGTAGCCAAGCTATACCCATATATATATATATATATATATATATATATATATATATATATATATAAAACTTTGCGGGGTATTAAGAAAACTATAAATTTCAAGTTCACTATCGCTCTCTCATTGAGCGAGCCAGTGTTGTGTACTGTGTGATTCCATATATGATATATCTCGAACTTATTTCACCTTCATTGTATAAAACAATAAGTGATCTAGATCTAGGATTAAAGGTCACCTAGTGCATTTCATAAGGCTAAAGAAGATTTGGAACACAAAACTATAGTTACTTCAAAAGGCCGTGCAATGATTACGAGGGAATGTTAACAAACACAAAATGAATGATAGATGATTTGATACATGATTGATCATGTTTGCATTATACAATCTAAGGTGTTACTATATGTCTTTAGAGCTAACTTTTGTAATACTTGTATCAAAATTCTTTCCCACATCGGGTGAAGGTAAGAGTTTTCACTTAGTTATATAGTGTGGCATATAAACTATTGGCAAGTTGATATTTGATATTATGTATGTGGTTGGCTTACTTTAAAAGAGTTAATCACAAGAGAACTCATTTTGGGGAGCTCGCCATGAATTAATATTGGTTCTTAACTTTTTTTTAAGAGTCACTAATAAAATGATTATGAATGAATATAATTAGTAAAGAGGAGATGATTTACTACATGATTATAGTTATAAACAAAATTTACTCTCGATTAGCCTATTTGGTACTATTATGGAGATTAAAAGCATAAACAAATACTCAAACTCCGATAAGAAACTACATTGACTTGCACCAAATTCAAATTGCTTGCTTTGCATAGGCTAGAGAGCGGTGTTAAAGCTTATTTCCATCTTAACGTTGCTACAGCGAATGATTAACATTAGAAGGTGGCAATTTGTGCAAAAAAAAGGCTAATTTGGAAAAAATTTGTAAAAGATTTGGGCACATTTAGTTTTTTTTTTAAATGGGCGTATATTGCTTATATAATAGTTAAATGGGCCGAATGGGCACATATTTTCTCTCAATTGGAAAACATTACAATTTATTTTAAACAAAAACTTATAGATATAATATATTTAATTTTTTAATTATAAATGAGGTGTTACGTTTGAGGAATTTATTTCGTCATTTAAAATCTTTTCTAAAGCGATTAATATAACATGCGCCCGTTTGGACCATGCCCCGTTTAGCCCGTGACCCGTTTGAACCGTGGCCGATGCCCGCCCAGCCCGTCCGTTTTGCCATCTCTTACAAGGCCAAGTCGTGTTGACGCAAACATTGGCTATATGTCACAACTCACTAGTTGAGTGGATTTTAGACATTCAATAGCTTAACTTCTAGCTTAGAGTGAACGAAGATTGTGTAACTCAAAATGACACCACCATTTCGAGTCGAGAGCAACATTCTAGCCGATAGATCCCGATATAGAAACTGGAATTTTGATATAGAACGATCACCTCACGAAATATATGATAAATAAACAGGAAAGGTAACAATCCATATACAAGTTACGCTGCTATAGATATTGTATATATTCGCCCATCACAACATCAACGATCCACAAGTAACCATTCCAACCACGAATAGTAACAACATAAACGATCCAACTGTATTCATATACGAGTATAATTAATACTTACCTTGGATTATAGAATCACTCATGAAAAGTTCTTTGCAGTTAATGAAAACTCTGACACAACATCATGAGAAAGACCCAAGCATTAAACAACGGCATTTTACAAGCTAACTGTTCCCTGAACCTATATATGTTGCCATGAAGCAGCAAGTAAGTTAGACTATTTTTCCAAAACAATTTGCGTAAGAAACCATCGGATAGGTACGTCGAGAATGGCATTTAGAAAACAAATGGATTCCGAACTTCCTTATAGGTAGATATCGAACATAATTTCTGTGTTTGGCATATGAGATATAAACATCTTAGCTGAATGCATATATCATAATACTTGTAACAACTTAACCATTTTTTCACTAATAATTAATCTAAAAAGTAACTGCACGTAACAGCTAATGAGAAGGACAACTCTTTTTCAAGATATATGCGGTTCATAAAATAAGTTACTTACCATATAAGAACTATGAAGATTTTTCGTTATAAAGCTCGGGTAAAGGTTGATCCAGTAGAGATTTCTTAACTATAACAAGCATGCAAAATATGACAAACCACAAAAACATACCATATATCATATATCCTAATTTTGAAAACGAAATAACAAAAACATAGAAAGAGGTCGTTGTATTTTCCGCGCCCTCACGTAAATACTCCCACGGGACCCTTCTCCCATGTTTACTCATTCAACTTAATAAATTTGATTGAAGTGATAGTGACAGTGACCGAAGAAGGTGGTGGTCACCAGTGAGACGATGACTATGAATGAGTGTCAATTAGCAAAAAATGAATGAGATATGCTTGCAGAATTGATCGAAGTGAAGACAGTGTACATTCGGTAGAAGGTAATTAGTATAGAGCATGAGTTTGAAACCCACATCGGGTGGGGAAAAGAATTTCTGTTTGATTATATGTGCTTTTAGTGTTATGCAAATGTTAAATTGTTGTGTCCGCTTCTTCACTGTTATACACATTAACCACACATTAATTGATATTACTTGTGTATTGTTATAATTTGCACTTGGTTCTCAACTTGCGTTGCGTGTACCGCGGCTCACCCATCTTTGATTTGTGGCTTTCTTGTGCATCCTCTTACTATATATGAGTCATGTTGGTCTCCGTATCAACTTTCAGTTGCTCTAGAAGCAACTTCAACTTACATTATTGAAAACATATCTGCAGGCCATCTAACAAATAACCACTTCACACATTGTCTGAACATTTTTTTTTGTCGAAATAGTTAAACCTATTTCTCAGATCACAAATTCTAGCTAGGTTACATTATTAAAATATGTCCTAGCTTCCTCATTATCACGTGGAGAAACATTGTTACCTACATCGTCGATAAAGTGATTTGATATAAACGGGATTTTCATTCTAATTCCTGCACAATAAAGAAAGAAAATTGATATCAATGACAACTAATATCCTCATAGGTTGACACTATCAACAAAATACAATATTAGTGACCTCGTGCACAACTCTCTTCTAATAGATAAGATAGAATTTCACACAGAGGAAACTAAATGAGGATATTACATTAGTTACGCTTGAAGGATCAAGTGACCAAATTAAAAATTTATGACAATAAGATAAAGAAAGTTTGCTTGGCTTTAGTTTAAGGATTTACAAATATTTTTCATACCAATTCTATTGTTTTATTAACAATTCAACTTTCTAAAAGAAAAATGGTATAATTGCGTTGCAACTACAAATAGAATTAACATGTTTTGTTACTTCTGGCGTTAAAAAAAAAAAATAGCTTTCTTAAAGTATAAATAAAGGTATCATGAAGCTCTTAAGAACATAATGAGAAGTAAAATAATTAGTGTTCCATTTGTTTAGTGCTTGCTAACACAAGCTTCAAGAGGTTCACATTCTACTGAATCCAGAACACCACACTTATCTATGTTCCTTGCAAAACTATACGACATGCACATGTGTTGCAACAAATAGCGGTCCTAATAAGAAAAACAACAATACACAGAAAAGTTTAATTATCAAAACGTAAAGAATATCGTATATCATGCAAAACATAGAAAAAACAAATCAAACTAACATACCACCTATGTGTGCATATTATCTTATTTCAAACAAAGATGACAATAGATGACTTGGGGTTGTTTCGAATTGAGTTTACAAATTGCTAACATGCATGTGTCTCAACCACAGTATGTGTTTTGTGTGTTTAGATGAAAGGCTTATATCAAATAATCTTTTTTTAGTGTTTTCAAACTATAAAAAAGAGAAAAGAAAAAAAAAAAAAATATCACCACTTTTGAAACTAAAAGTTTATACCTGCTGCATGAAAACTACAGTCTATTTAAGGTAATGAACATCCCAAAGTTTTGATTCATTCCCTTGCTTATCATATAAATAGCGTGCTTTGTTTAGGTTTTTGATATGTTATATTTTGATTGAAGTGAATTAATGAGAAGAGTCTGAGAAGAGTTTTCTCAAAGTCTTGTGTTCTATCATCGTCAGGTAAACGATATTACCCCATTTGTTGGATAATTCGTTAATTATCGACGTCTGGCAATACGTGTATCTTATTTGCCTAAATCTGTAGCATCTTGCTAAATCAAGTGCCTTACTTTTACCTTTATTATTAATACCACTTACATACGGGAGCTTATTATTAGTAGTAATATATGGTGACTAGACAAGTTGATTTCAATACAAACTCACTTTTGCTTTGTATCAGGTTTTCTCTCAACTTACAACATTTTGGCTTACAAGATATTTTGTATAGATGTGACAACTACATAAATGATTTTCTCAATGTTTACACATCGGGAACTAGCATGATCAAAATTATTCTCATGCAGGCATGCATATGATTGTAAGATCCTATTTACAGCAAACAAATTGTTATAACGCAATCAATCTTCTATTACGTATCGTACATTCCACTACATGAACGTAATTAGTGTTGAGCATTCAGTATATGACAAAGCACAATAACATACCCTACATAGTTAGGAATACAAAATCAAACAAAGAAAGACTGTTACATTTTCGCACTTTAATGTATAGTATACTCCCACGAGATCCTCTCCCAAGTTTCACACCGCGATTACCATTATCCGCATGAACAGTCCCACTAATATCAACAGTAAATATCAACCACTGCACCACCGCAAAAAACAGCACAACTTGTTACTGAACTGAAATTTTTATATAATAAAACAAAACCCTATTAGAATTTTTCATTTCAAAAAATCAATTCATTCCTTATAAAGTAATAATTAAATTTGACAAGTCTTTTAAGTAAATCAGAAAAATAAAACAAAGTCTAATTCTTTCTTGATTTGGATTAAATAAGAAAAAATTCGTTTTTCACTTATGATGTAGAAAAAAATAGAAAATACACATGGACTTGAAAGCTATTTATTAATAGTGATGGACTAAACTGAAAATATAAAGGAAAAAAACCGGGGCTGTAAACCTTCTCAATCGATCAGTGTTATGTGATAACTCAATTTGACAATCATGGTATGATTTATCTTCCCATTTATCAAATTTACTTATTCAGTTTCAACAACACAATGCTTTGGATTGAATCAATGGAATTCAACGCGTTTTTTTTTTTTTTTCTTTTTCTGTTGATCGATTGAAAAAAAAAAAAAAAAAAAAACTACTTCAAAGAAACCCAAAATTAATATCGCTTAATTTGATTAATCCAAGGTATGTAGCTAGGTTAATGAATTTAAGGCATATAAATTTATGACTTTTGATTTATGTGATAATTTTAGTGTTTTTTATTTATTTTAATTTTTATTTTAGTTAAGTTGTGAGTTTGTGTTATTGTGCTTTGATTAATGTGGTATGCTTTATTTACTGTAAATTTCGATTTACTTTGGTGATACGATGATGGTCTTTAATGGATAAATTTTATCAAATAACTATAAGTTACTGTGATTATTTAGTAATATAAGTAAATTTGAAATTTCAATCAAAGATTATATAGACAATAATCAATAAAGGTAAACTATTGCAGATGATTTTGTAAATTCAACAGTTAATTTTGATATGTGTTGAGGAATTAATAGAAAAGTTTAATTATGTTATCTAACGTTGAGGTTATGTAATGTCGAGTAATTATAATTCATGTATGATGTTTTATTACCGTCTTATAGGAAAGCCTCGATCAACATCTACTATATTTCATGAAGTGCATCAAGTGATATCAAGGTAGAAAAAAGCAATCTCTATCGAAAAAGATCGGTTCTACTTTAGATAAACTTGCAGAAAGAGGTACAAAAAAAGAGGAATGTGTGGAGTAAAGATTGGCTAATTTCTTATATCTAGACTATGTTTATAAAAACTTTTCCTATCAAGGAATTTAACTTTTGCTTATCAATTAATTGATTAAATGTATTTATTGTAATTAACCTGAGAGCAAGCCTATGAGGACGACTATGGACTAAATTCTAAAACGAAAAGAAAAGGTTTGTTAATTCAACTAAAATGTTATGCAAGAAATGTGCCACAATCTGATCTACCACTAATATTAAACCCCGGACATTTTATGAAATATATTCCTTTTGCTAAATCATGTGTTGTTTTGTCAGTTTTTTTAACAGATAATGGCATTGATGAGATGGGAAGTCTTATGAGGCTTGGCATAAAAGAATCATCAGTGAAATCGATATAGAATTCATATGATATACACCATCTTGGAACTTTGTCGTATTTTTGATAAAGTATGTGGGAGAACCTTCATGCAAGGGTAAGCAAAATTGTAAACATGTGTCATAAGTATCTCTAATTTATCTAAATGTTATATGCTCATTTGTATACAATCGTTGAACTTTGTCGTACTTTTGACCAATTATCTAAGGATCACAGTGATGTAGGGAAAAGTTGATTATAGTTATTGTGCTTATAAAGAGAGAATGTTAGAAAATCACTACTCTAAACTTTAATAGGTAGAGGTGGCATTTCAACGCATTTACTTGGATTAATCTAAAATAGGTTAGCATTACACGAAATTATCTTGATTTGGAAACATGTTAAAGACACCGTATGCATATACCCTCCTAAACCGTATTATGAACATATTTATATTAGTTTTGTATCAATGTGTTTATGTAATTATAACTAATGGATTGGTTATTAATAAAAAGATTGTTTAAAGCGCAGGCAAAAGATTTTAACGGGTCACCCCAACTCATAATAGAAAATGATCTGTTTTGACCCGTTTTTATCTGTCGATACAACCACCTCTAATAAAACTGTTAAATTTGGTAGTTCATGTGTTGTATGAGATTAAGAAAGGGGAAAAGGCAAGTAACAGCTGTACGAATCTCTATTGTGAATTTGTTTATTAGTGGAAGAAGATAATTTTAGATTGTTGGGCTCTCACCATCATATGACGTGAGTAAGTCGCTTAATTATAGAAATCTTATGCATTTTATATCTGTCAACACTTGCTTTCTTTTATGCTTATGATAAGTCATATTATAGCTAATTAGCAGTGCAAGTTGTTGATTAGGTGTTAGAAGCAAAACGTTGTACACGAGTTGTATGGTCATTGTGACCCATGTGTTGAAAATTTGAAAGCGAGAATTGAAAACGTTATATCCATCAATACTTGATGAGTATCGTGTTCCATTCATTATTTCTTGAATTACATTTTAAGCTAGCTCTCATTATGAGGCTATAGAGACTTGAGAGGGCTTTGTTCTATACTTTATGCATATTATGATATGCTAAAAGATCGTATCACATGGGCACTCATATGTTTGTTATAGGAGTTTGAATAGGTAAACTATTTTTGCAGGATTTCACGATCCTTCTGTGGAAGGATATTACATAAAAAATCTGGAGGTTATACTTAATGATTGGAAGATTGGAAAGAAATGGTATATGAGTATATGATGGTAGTTCACAAGAAGTATCGGCCTGTGTTTCGTATAACATGGATGGCTTCAAAAAACTGAGAATAAGTGTAAGACTTTCTCTATTAAAATTCTTTTACGTGAATGGAAACTTTCACCAGTTATTTGTGAATGGGTCTATTTAGTTTATATTTATCTGGAAAAATTTACCTTTTTTGTAATAAACTTGAACGATTTGGCGTTAAAAAAAAAGCTTAAAAGTGAACGAGTAAAAATGCTTTTGTTCATATGGATAAACTATTGATAAAGGGTTACAAAATACATTTTAGGCAACTTTTGACCCATTCAATTTGTTCAAACCATGTGACCTGTTTCTGGACATAAATGTTTTATAGTTTCTGCATGCCTAAACCATTATAGATAAAACATGAATCCCATTTTAGTTCATAGACATGCTACAATCCGAGCTTTAGAATTTACAGGAAACACCAAAAGGTTCTTATATGGAATGGGTTCTTTTGGTTTTGGATCTTTATTAAACAAACAGGTTTGGCAACTCCATAAATCATTTACAAAGGTCATTCTTCATTCTTTTGCTCTATTGGTTCCATACTATGCTATGTGTTCATTGTTATTATAAACATATTTTTATATTGAGTGGGATTAGAAATTCTCAGCTCTGTAGTTGTCTATCTTATTATGTTATTTGTTAAATGAGTTATGATATGTTTCTTTATATCTACATGTATTACTATATTAGTAGATTTTAGTATATGGTACACGAGCATAGTATCAATAATGTAAATATGTGGCCATCGAAGTTACTCAATTATGCACATTGGTATTCTTTGCGGTGTGTTTGTGTATATGGACATATAGGAACAACTGGGTGAGTTGCTGGCAATCCCTGGATTTCAACACTTAATCGGCATGAAATAGCTTCAAATTTTGAATTAGGTTGTTGATAGCTAAGTTTCCCAAGTAATTTTTGATATTTAGTGATGTTTTAGCTACCGTATAACTGTGTTTTACATGTTTTCCAATTTTAATGCAAGACAACCTCTGATTTTTTGAGGAAATATTATAGCAACCCAAAATTGTGTTTATCCCGAACCCGATTCCTTATAGGGTCGGTCTGCGGGTTATATTTTTAACCACTCGACCCGGTACAACCTAGCCTGAATGGATTTGAAACCCGACAATAATCCTACACCTGATAACACCCCTATCAACAACTAATATTATGTTTACGTAAGCTTTGTTTTAATATTTCATTTTTATGATGCTAGCATGTGCTCTATAGAGTAAATAACTACTTCGTTTTTTTAATCTTTGACTTAGTATTTTATATATATTGTTTCATTCCCAATATTAGAGGTTTGTGTCATCTTGAAAGTAGAACCAGAAGTGAAACAACTTCTATATGAAAATGTCACTCTGTCAGTCAATCTGAAAATCTCCATTTATTTGTTTAAATTAGGAGAGAAGAGCTTGAAGAGTCGTTACAGCTGGTCCAAATATCATACAAGGAAAAAAAATCTAAGGCTGCAAGAACGAAACGAAAAAACTGTCATCGAAAAATTTCGTGTTTGGATTGTGCTCAAACTTTTATAATCCTAGGTAGCCAACTACTACTCTTTACAAGGTCATTTTTTTTTTTTTTTTTAATATCTCAATTTTTTTTTTTTTTTTTGGATAAATGGTGTTTGGAGTTGCATTTTGAAAGTGATTATATGACCGGGATAATTAGAATCTATATTCCTTATTAGGTGGTTATTAGCATTAGAATTGAAGGTTGTCTTTTAGTACCTCTATAAGTATTTATTTAGTATCTCTGTAATATATACAAGAATACGAATATTAAATTATGACATTCCAAGCTTAAAAGGTCAATTTATAATAGTAATCTACAAATTAAAGTTGTTAGTTTGTTTTCTATATGGGAAACGATTTGCAAACTCTCACAATATATTGGGACACTCTTTTAGCGCATCATGTAGTTGTACATTATTTATAATATGCGTTAACAGTGAAGTGTGCAAATAAAACCAAACGTGTGCAAATCACCTCCCTTCTGTATTGTCTTTAGTTGGTCTTTTTGAGTTGTGGCTGCCCCACAATCAAGTAGTCAAAATGTACAGGTGTTCAAATATCCGCACAAAGGATTTTTGGACTTTCTTAGTATTCTGATTATGGTATTGCAATGGCTAAGGTATCAAGATGTTGCTGCAACAATATGTGTGGTGTGGTTTCTTTTCTAGGCTTTAAGTCACTTTATGTTGACATGACAACTCGAATTCAGTTGCTATACCTTTTAATCATTGAGATTTTAGGTGACCGTATGTTGATATGAGCGAGAAGTGCACAAGTGTGTATCACAATATATTATGAATATGTCCTCCTGTAGCATTTATATTCAAGCCAATTGAACAATTCATATACATCTCACTAGAAGTTCCAATACTTAACTGATGCTTATATATATGCAGGAACAAGAGTCCTTGGAGGATGAATATGAGAAGAAGTATCTGCACAAAATAGTTCCAAAATTTAGAACTGGACAACTTATAACAGTGAAGATATGCTTGTCATTGTTACTCAACAAGAGTTTTATCTCCCACCACCCTTCTGGTAAACTAAAGTAACTTGCAAACTCGAATGGTCTTAAAGTTCGACACACAAATCTTTGGTTTATTGTTTGAAATAGCTCAAGCTATTGGAGAGATATTACAATAGTAGGAGTGATGGGGGCCTCTACCTAAAAGTAATTATATCTATTAGAATAATCGTCATGTTCAGGCCCTGATATAAAGTTGTAGCTAACAGATCATTTTGATTATTAGTAATAGATTTTATTGTGGCTTTGTAATTCCTCTTTTATGTGATGTGTTGAACATGTACTCGACAACCGGAAAAGTATAAGTTCAATTTCTACTTTCCCAACCACTTTGCTTCTTTTGGCTTTTTTATTTTTTCTTTCTTTAACTTCACTGAAAGGCACTAAACTCTGACCGCAAGTACTTATTAGACTTTCATTCAGTACAATATAGAAATTTTGAGCATATATAGCAAAATGAGTATGGGTAATAGATAAAAAAGAGGCTTTTTAGATAATATCAAAACTACTCAATTGGATTGATCTGCTAATATATTACTCTATTTTTTGAGATGCATCAACAATAAATATATCAAACCTATACATGAAAAAAAAAAATCGGTAATCGTATGCTTCAATCATTTCGAGTAAAACAATATGCATAGATAGAAGATTGTAAATATGAAGTTAATCACAAGCACTTAACTTGACTGACCACTTCTCTTTTTAGTTAATTTTGTAAAAGTTACCCGTTTAACATGTTAGCATTAAAACTTATTGGGTAGAAAATGCTAGGCGTTAACAAACTTTCTTTTGTAGCTTTTTGACGTGAATGTAGACCTAAGTGCCGCAAGTGCTGCTGAAGAGTAGAAACTTCAAAGGCTAACAACACCATGAGGTCGAAAGAACTTTTCAAGTTTCTATTCTCCTAGATACGTGACATACGCTCAAATGTGTAACGAGGTTGTTGTCCGCGTACTTGGATCAATGACGTAGCCATTAGAAGTAGTAGTATATGTGCCAATTGCACAAAACCAAAGCTGTATAAACTGAATAGCTAAAGATACTTCTGCATAACACATTACCTGTTATTACGAAGCACATGTTGTTCGCTAGACATCCATCACCCATTTACTCTATAAAATCCACTGAAAATTTTCTGCCATCAAGATTAAGACCTCTTATCACAACCACTTGGTAATGATCTATTATCAAGACAATTTTACTTTCATTTAGTATTTCTAGCATAGCAAAAATGTGAAACAACCTTTTAGTTTCTAAATAGATAAAAACATTATTAAAAAATTAGAATAAATTATAATATCACAAATAGGGAATCTTGGTTGAGAAACAAACTTTGATAACAAAGTGAGTGAATAAAAGTAGTCAACTGATCGAATACTGAAGGAATAATATTGGTCGACTAAAGTGGTCAAATAAAATACAGGTTGGTTTGGGTTTGTAATGTAGTAAGGAATAATACTGATCGAATACTCTAGGGAATCTTGAAACAAGGTTATTAAAGTAAACAGGTTGGTCGAATAAAAAAAAAAGAAAAAACTTGTAGTAAGGGTTTAGGGAATCGTGAAACAAGGAAGGTCGACAACACACTTGGTCGACAAACAATCAAACACACCTCGACAACACACAAGGTCGAAAAACAATAATACTAAAAAAAAATTGCGGAAGAGTGGATCGGTTAGGCTTGATACCATGTAAGTTTATGTATATTGAATAAATATAATGTTTGGTACATGATAAATATATATAGGATACAATATGGGCCTAAACACATATAACAGCCATAAGCCTTATACTAATCGACTAACAGTTTTAACACGATCACATTTGATACGTTACCTGTTACCCAACTAGTTGGACATGCATAAGTAACCAACTTTAGTGTAAAATAAAACAAAATGTTCAGAACTCCATATAAATTGATCAAGTTTTTCCATATCATATCTTTTCAAGCCATCAACATGTTGGATCATTAAACTTGATTTAGCACGAGCCCATATAGAAGATACTTCTAGAAAGTCGTAGAATGGTATTGAAGCTTCTAGAAAGTCGTAGAATGGTATTGAAGCTTCTAGAAAGTTGTAGAATGGTATTGAAGCTTCTAGAAAGTCGTAGAATGGTATTGAAGCTTCTAGAAAGTCGTAGAATGGTATCTATAGAAGTGTTTAGAAGGTTGTAGTAGATGATATCTACTAGAAGTATCTAGCTAGTTGTGGTAGAATATTTAGTAGAAAAATCTAGATATGCATGGAAAATATCTCGATCTAGAATGTTCCATGGACTAGTATAAATAGGTGTTAGTGTAATGCATATGAAAAAGAAGAAAAGTTCAAGCAACAAAGTTAGATTGTAAAGTTCTTTTAAGGATTCCTCTCTTCAACTAATATAAGCCTAAAAGGCCTTCGTGTTTCTAACACAACATACTAAAGCCAACAAATGAATACAACTACCACTAGCTAGCTAGAATGCTCGTCGTTAGAATGAATGTACTACACAAAGCGCGTACTTCTTACAATGGTTATAACTTCTAAAGACACTTCTAAAGAGGCTTGAGACGTTGGTCACACTTTAAACATATGAGCTAGGCACTCACCCGGGGTTCCAAGACCACAAAGCGGGTTGTAGGTTATGAGGATGATCTTACGGGCGGGGGGTTTCTAAACATAAGTGCCAGCCAGTTTTGGGTTGGAAGTTGGACCCGCTAAGTCTGTTGAAAATTATGAGGCTGATCCAGCAAACAAAACAAGAACAATTATTCCCTTATAGATGCTAAAAAAAAAAAAAGACCATTACATTAAAAGAATACAAATATGACCTTTGGGGCATACTCATTGTGTGTTTACATATGTGGAGTATGACATAAAAAAAATATAAGGTTGAATTAGCACTACATGAGCTCATGTTGAACAAGATAGCTAAGATATTATAACATATACGTATACATCATCCCTTTATATCAATTTACAAAGAGTTATGAAATGAATACTAAGTCAAGGGTCTTTTCATTTGATTCAAGAGCTTGCTAACTAGTTTTCTTCCATCCACCTTTTTCATCTTATCCTATGTTCAACCAAAAAAAAGTTCACCACAATATCAGCTTACATCGGTTCTTTAAGCCATAATCTGTAATTGATAAACAAGGTAAAACACTCTTGGTCATATAAGTTATCATATTAATTTTGTGATCTGATTTGTTTTCTAATTCGATTAGTTTTAGACGATAGTATCAGGGTTCATGTTCAAAGATATATATGAGTTAGGTGATACCATGAAACAACTTCTTGCTTGGGTAATATTTCAAGAATATGCTTTGACCAAAAAGCAGAGTAATTTGGATTACAATTTTTCATGTATTATCTATCTATCTAACTATCTTATACTTGATTTCATCACATATTGAAATTCATAATTAATAATAGTCGGTGTTAGAAAACTTATAGCCCAACGTAGTACTAGAAAAGTTACACTATAGCTCGTATAAGAATATCCTGTTTTGTTGATGTGTTTTGTTTGGCTTTATATGCTTAAAGGTATGTTATGCCTTTGATATTTGGGTGAGAATAAAACATACAAAATAAGCCATTTATGTATAAGAATATCCTGTTTTGTGGTGTTTTATGTTGACATGTTTGTTGATGTGTTTTGTTTGGCTTTTTAAGCTTGGGAGCAGGTTATGCCTTTGATATATGGGTGAAGAATTGAACTTACTACAAAAATAAGCCATTTTATGTTTTTAGCTACGTAAAAAATATCTTCAACCAAATACTTTAGGTGTGTTATCATATAGGTTAGGAATTAGATCATGTCATTAATCGGAAGTATCATTTGTTTGTTTTTGCTACAAAAACAAAATATCAGACTATTACGATGCTTGAATAAAAAACGATTGAGGAGGTGTATGCATTCACAGGACTTTGGGAGATTTTAACCTACAATTACAAGTAATTATACTTACTTTTACCAAAATGGTCAAAATTGATTCGTTTAAACCGTGTGTTGCCATTCAACATAAAAGACCATATATGTATATAACAATTGATTTTTCTAGACAAGACAGACCATCATTGGGATATTGCTAATCTTTTAATGCGTGTTTTACTATGTTCTGAGTATGAACTATGAATGTGATTTCTTTAATTTGCAAGTTTTAAGTTAAACTCACATCATACATTCATGTATAAAGACGCAATAAGTATGCCGAGGGTTATGCCTGTCTGTTTTTAAATCTCATGGTCTTCTATATTGCAGAATCGATGATGCAAAGGGATTGATCTTGTAAAGAATTTTCCTTACAAGTTTTTGGTGGTAGTTTTCTATTTAGCTCTAAGGTGTTTCCAAACTTATTGCCAAGATAGGTCCCAAAATTATATTAACATTCAAAATAAAAAAATTGAATTGTCATGTCCTTTCTTACAAAACAAGAAGAGGCTGGGTCTTCCTTATCCTTGGAGCCACATTGTCGCCTCCTTACATTTTCTGAAATTCAGCTAGCAACCCAAAATTTTGATGAATCATTTGTAATAGGCCGTGGGGGTTTTGGTAAGGTTTATAAAGGAACCATCCCTAATGGGGAAAGTCTTTTGGTAGTAGCCATTAAGCGGCTTGATTCAACTTCTAATCAAGGAGCACTTGAGTTTTGGGCTGAAGTCGAGATGCTTTCTAAGTTAAGGCATTGTCACTTGGTGTCTTTGATTGGTTACTGTAATGATGGGCAAGAGATGATCCTTGTTTACGATTATATGTCTTATGTAACCCTTGAAGACCATCTTCACAAACGCCAATCGTCCCAAACTCCATTCCCTTGGGTGCGAAGACTCAATATATGCATAGGGGCCGCTCGCGGGTTAGATTATCTTCACACTGGTACTGGTATAAAAATGGAGTTATTCATCGGGATGTGAAGAGCTCTAACATATTGTTACATAGCAGTTGGGAAGCTAAAATTTCGGACTTTGGGTTGTCCAAAATATGCCCAAAAAATCAGCAGTCCACTTATGTTAACACTATTGTAAAAGGAACATTTGGATATCTTGATCCTGATTACTTTTACACAGGTAAGCTCACCAGAAAATCTGATGTGTATGCATTCGGGGTGGTACTGTTTGAAGTCCTGTGTGGGAAACGAGCAGTAGATGGAAGTCTTGATGAGGATCAGCGGAGTCTGGCAATATGGGCTCAAGACTCGATTAAAAAGGGTAGGCTAAAGCAAATTGTTGATAATGAGATAAAGGGGGATATATCCCCTAAATGTTTAAAGATGTTTGCGCAGTTAGCAAAACTGTGTTTGCATAAAGATCTAAAGAAGCGACCTACAATGGCTGAGATTGTAGTTAGTCTTGAGTCTGTCCTGGCCCTACAAGAGAAAGCCAACAATACATTGCAGCCTGCGGTCTTTAGAATATTTGGTAGAAAAGCACCGACTATTCTAATTCCGTTCAATGGGGAGAACCCAGGTAATCATGTTCTCTTACAGCTTTATGTTTATAAAGTACAACTTGAATTTTGCAATAATGTTGTAGAATTTAAGTCTTCTTGTATCTATCACGGAGTATATTTCTGTTTTATTTTCATCACACAATTCTTTATTGCATATATCAGTATTGCTTTTTTTTGGACGACAATGCATTTATATGCTTAATACTATTCCGAATTACAATTTACCTGCTTCACGTATTTAAAGTCTCACTGTAGTTTTTTTGGATTCATGTTTTTTTTGGGTTCATGTTTCTGCGTACATGTTTCCTTGCTTCCTCTGCTTTTATTCCACTGACTGTTATTTAGGGCGAAAATGTCTATATGAAATACATAGTTTATAGTCCTATTCTTTCATCATCTTCTTTGTTATTCTTGATGATAACGACATCCCCATCACCGTAGACATGTTCTTAATCATCTTATACTTTTTCAATAAAAATCATATCTTGGAATTACCCTTTTCTTAAGATTTATTTTGGTTTGTTGTTTTTGTTAGATTTCACAGAAACGAGTAAAGTAGAAGCTGATGTGATGGAAAAAGGTGTTTTAGAAGATATAATTAGGAGATTGTTAGATGATAAAGGTGGTAAGCTAGTGCCGTTATCTGAGTTTGAGATCCATCAGCTTTGTGTCTACTCTCGTCGTGTCTTTTTATCTCAGCCTAATCTTTTGAAGATTAATGCTCCCATTAAGATATTTGGTGATATACATGGACAATTCCAAGACCTATTGAGGTTTCTTGAAATTGTTGGTTATCCGCCCAGTGAAAGATTCCTATTTCTAGGTAATTACGTTGATGTAGGTAAGCAAAGTTTGGAGACCATATGTTTGCTGCTTGCATACAAGATACTGTATCCTGATGAAGTGTTCCTCTTAAGGGGAAACCACGAAGATGCTAAAATCACCCGCATATATGGGTTTTATGACGAATGTAAAAGAAGATATAATATCCGTCTTTGGAAGATGTTCATAGATTGCTTCAATTGTTTACCGGTTGCTGCATTAGTTGATGACAGGATTCTTTGTGTGCATGGTGGTCTTTCACCTGAACTTGAAAATTTGAGACAAATAGAGGAAATTGAGAGGCCAATTTATATCCCAGATGACGGATTTCTTTGTGATTTATTGTGGTCTAATCCTGACCCCACTATTGAGGGTTGGTCGATCACTACTAATCCGGATTGGTCGGATAGTGATCGTGACATTTCGGGTTATTTTGGTGCTGATAAAGTTGTTGAATTTATTGAGAAGCATGATCTTGATCTTATTTGTAGAGGTCATCAGGTGGTAAAGGACGGTTACGAGTTTTTTTCTGAAAAAAATCTTGTGACGATATTTTCAGCTCCAAATTACAGGGGAGAGTTTGGCAATGCAGGTGCTGTATTGTGTGTGAACGAATCTTTGTGTTGTACTCTTCAGATACTAAAGCCACTTGATCAAAAAAAATTGGAACAGCCTGACACGAAGTCGTGACTTGTGAAGAGGCGTTCTCTGCCTTTTCAAATTAGTGAAGCTCAAAAGTCTAGCGATACGCTCAAGTTATTCCTCACTGACATAACACCTCCAATTTATAAGTTCATAAAAGGGTAGGAAAAGTGCAAACTGATAAGTTTGCATCATCGATCATGCAATATAGAAGACCATGAATGTATGATATCTTTCCATGTTCTTTAAAAACTTTATAAATATAATAAATACTCTTAGACTTTATAATTTATACTCTATAGACTTTTTACCTCTATACTTTATATCTTATGAAAAATACAACAATATGTAGTTGTTATTTATAAATATTATTATCAGTATATATTAAACAATGTATTTGCATGAAATTATAAATATAAAAAGGAAACCATGAGCTATTGTGACATGTAAATGAATAAATGAGACTATACATATACGATTGACTCATGTTATTCCTCTTTATGAGATTAAGTAATATATCCGGAAAAGTATTCTTTTATAACTATCCACATTCAATAACGACTCATGTTATTCCTCTTTATAAGTTTATCCCGTGCGCACACTGACATAAAAATTAAATACGGCTATATTTATTATTAACATAAATGTAAATATCAAAAAGAAGACACAACCTCACACGTTACTGTGATATGAAAATAAATAGACGAGATCGTACATATAACGACGCATAAATAGACGAGATCGTACATACAACGACGCATACTTTTTCATGGGTCATTATGTGCTACTAAACACGTATAGCTAGTGTTTAAAACATGATATCAATTGTTAAATTTAAACAAGATCAACCTAAAAATTATGTCATTTAAACAAAGTCAAATCCTTCATACAACAAAATATCCATCAATTAGTACATAATGAAAAATTTATGTAAAAGTTAGCAAGTGCACGGTATTATAACTATTTAAGTATAAAATATTTATTAAAATTTTATAAAACAAACCTTAGATATTACAAACTGTGGATTTATAAATTGTTACAATATATAACTTGAAAGCAAAGTTACTAAAACATTATCACCCGTTATAATATCTATTGAAACCCCGTATGTGCACATAATATAAAACTAGTAAAAAGAATGGCTAGATTGTTGAATAAAGAGGAGAAGCTTGCAAATAGCAATTCATCGACTTATTACTTTCCTCATTATTTTCGTACGGACACAGAAATATAAATACTGGATAATAATATTATGGAAACAAGGTAAACTTGGCCTTCCAGTTCCTTTTTTCTCGACTTACTACTGTCATATATATTAAAAGATTTAGTACAAAAAATTGAGTGTGGAGTATTAATAACTTCAATTTTGAAGTAAAAATATATGAAGAGTAATGTCGTGTGCATGCCATGTGCCGATGTAGTTATTGAGGACCCATGCGAAGTGATCATGTAGTTATTGTGGCACGAATTGGTGTAGCTGTTACATGGAAGAAGAATAGCAATCATCATGTAGTTATTACAACAATTAAGAATCGGGCCTCTATAAATTAGGGATGCATTGCTTAATCTTCAACCACTCTTTAACCTTCCAGCATAATTACTGAATTCCACATCAACATGTCCAAGCAGGATTCACAGAACATGGGCAAAGACATTGTAGCACCAAACCATCTTTTACACCTGGATGATCTTGATATCGGTGTCATTGGGACCATTATCGTGATGGTTTGCAGAATGTGGGATGTCAATGCCGTTACCGGACGCTATCTGAGCACAGATTTTGTAGTGTCTGATTCCAAGGTAAAGCATACTTAAATTTGGTATTTGAGAAATAGGCTTTAGTTCTAATGTTGCTTGACTGTTTTGCAGGGTAGCTCAATGCACTGTACTGCAAGGAACAACATAGCTTATAATTTTATCAAGTTGAAAGAAGGGTTAATATATTCTATTAAAGACTTTGTAGTCTAGCCTAATAAGGATGAATACCGGGTTATGAAAAGGGATCCCTTCATGCTCGAATTTGATGGGACAACAACGGCAAAGAAAGTTACTGTTAAGGATAGATGTTTTGAGAGATGCCCTTTTGAGCTTGAAGATTTGACAAGCCTGGAACCTATAGATAATAAGTACTTGGTTGGTAAGGTCTTTTTTTAACAATATTTTTGTTGCCTTTTGGCACTAGCTCATTACCATACATATATAGCCGGTTACGTAACGAATGTGGGTAGGATAATTTAGCACAAATTAGGCCCCAAAGGTTAGTGCATTGCAGCAAAGTATTTATGCGTAAATCTAATTTCTTAAGTCTATCACTTACCGTATACCATGGATCACTAATCAGCCTGTGATTTTTTGGTCACAGTGGGCAATCAGTTCGAGTGATGCTGTGGGGAAGCTTGGGAGACGTGCTTATATAGAAAAATACAAAGCATGCCGGCTTGTGTCCGATCATCATGACATCAATGAATGTTAAAGATTACAACAGTACGTAAGCTAAGCACTATTAGCAAATGTTATTCATAAAGTAAAGTATTTATAGAACACGTGTTCTTTTTACCTTTCAGATAAGCTTTATCTGTCGAGCAGCTCTTCCACATCAATTTACGATGATCCTGAAATCCCTGCACTCAAAGATCTTAAAGCTGAAACAAGGTAATCATGTTTAGCTTTTATATAGATTTTATGCATGTGTTGCTCCATGTTTACGTTGTGCTAACATCAACCATGATTTTGTCTCATAGTCATATGGAATTGAATAAGGTTCTTTGCCAGTTGACATGTCCGTACCAAAAGATGGGACATTGGAGAATATGCTACTATGGGCCCGTAACCACAAGAACACTGTAAGTTACTATTTTTGCATTTCCCGTGGTGTGCTATTAGCCAGTGTCATCCAACTTATAAATCCTCTATTTATGCAGCCTTTGACCTACAACTGCAAGGTTAGAATCAATGGTGTTAGGACTCGAAAGGGGTGGAACTACCCATCGTGCGGTGACATTAAGTGTAGGAAAGGTGCTACCCGTAAAGAAGGGAAGTTTTGGTGTGATTCATGTGACAAGCCCATTTCATACCTAGTTTTAGGGTCACGTTGCTTGGTACAAAACCCAACGCCAACCAATATTAAATATCGAATGTAACTTACCTAACGTGTACATTGTCTCCCTCATAGATATAGGCTTGAACTTGATGTGTCTGATGGAACAGAGTCTGTTGTTGTGTTGTTTGATGAGAGTTCAACAGATTTGGTTGGGTGCTCAGTTGAGTCAATAATGGAATCGGAGGATGAGGTACATTTATATTGCATAACGTAAATATATGCCATATCAGCCACTTACTATATGTTGCAAGTTTCTGATGACTATCTTTTTTGGGTAAAGGGGAGTAATCCTGCACCCTGGTAAATATATTAACCAAAGAAACGTTTAAGTACAATGGATATGAGTGAAATCCCATATCTCAGCCCGTTACATAGGCATAAAGCTTACATAACAAGATACTTCCTATTTTCTAAGCGAGAAAACAAACCACTAATCAAATGATAACATAGGACAAAACGAAAGAAAATTACTTCCTAGGACCTTGAAGCTTGGTGCCATACATGGCATTAAAGGCATCCAAATTCCATGGAAAATCATAAACCTGCTTCGCATAGTCATCATATTCATCTTCAAACTCTTTGCCACCACCACCGAACAGATTAGCAGACTCATCAAATGGGATAGCAACCACCTCATCATCAGAATCAGAAACCACGATCTCTCCCACTTTAGAAAAAGTATTAACTCTCTTAGTAGAAAAGGCGGGCGGATTACAAGAATCACTAGTATTAGGAGCCACATCCGACTCCATCTCTTTCAAATCACTCACAAGGGGTTCTTGTGATGCAGTACCTGTCTTAGTAGACTTATCTACATTAACTTCCATTGTACGACCAGAATCCACATCCTTGTTGGTGTCATTAGAAGGACTACCAAACACATCCGTATATTCCTTATTAAGAGCATCAAACTGGTTAGATGTAGAAATCTTTGTTCTGCTCGAACTAGCCACATCAGAAGCATTCTTCTTAGTGACTTCCACTTTCTTAGGTTCAGAAGAAGTCTTTTTGGGTTGATATTGAAACTGCTTACCCACAACAGGTTTAGTAAACCCTCCTTGACCCGGAAAAGTAGACCCACCTTGCTTTCCCTTCTTGTTATTAACCGTCTTGAAACCATCATTAACACGCATAGTAGGCTAAGCAGGAGGTTCAACAACTTTAGTACATTCAATAAGAGTATGACCAAAAATCTTACATTTATCACAATGAGGTGGTTTCCACTCATATTCAACCCGTATCTTCTCAATAGTAAACCCGACCCATCAAGTAACGGTATCTCAACAGTAAGGCTGTCCCTAAGCATCTCATTCGACTTCACTTCAATCATGCATCTAGCAAAACTACTACGGCCCCACGAGTCCTTGCACATTTGGCTAGTGAAAGCATCTAACCTTTTGGGCATGCCTATCAATGTGGCAAGGAGACTAAGGCCATCATCAGAAAACATAGCAAGAGGAACATCATGGAATTTAACCCACACCGGAATGTTGGTCAAATCCTTTTTAAGTAAGTTGGTGTTCAATGTCCATGGTTTAAGGATAATAGGTACATTTCTAATCAACCAAGGACCGTTTTCAAGACAATCATCAACACCTTTCTTCTAATTGAACTTAAAAAGAAGAACCCTTTGCATTCATCATTACCTTTTGTATACCAAACTTAGCCCACGCATTATGCACAAAGTAATCAACAACAGAAAAGCAAGTCGTTGACCAAGGAAATACCCATACAAAGTATTCTCAAACCTAGAGTTCACCTCTTCAACCACTTTCATCGGGGACAGAAAGATCCACACCATTAGCTTTCTTATTACACTCCAACCTACGAAAGTTTGACTTCTTAGGTTCAGTAGAAGTAACACCATCATATGATGTAGAAGGTTGTTTCAAAGCATACACACCAACCTTCTCAATACCAACAGCCCCATGTGCATTTGTATCAACCTTATCATTAACATTAATAGGACTACTAGTAGCATTACCATTAGAAGCCATAGGAACACTCAGATCTTGAGGAGGTTTCAATAATAACCAATAGCAGTAAGCATCTCCTCTAGCTCCTTCTCGTGACTGCGGCACCTTAAGATTCTCAAATGGATTAGCCCCGTGAGTAGTAGCATCCATCGTCATACTGGTTTTAATGGTTGCCCATCGTCACCCACAAGAACAAGTTTTCCTCAAATATTTGTTTTCAATAGCACGAATTTTCAATTAAGTATCATGACCCTCAGGCGTGTCATGTTTAGGTGCATCATGACTAGGTCTCGAACCAAGTGGAACCGGCTCCACTTTTCCATCAGTACAAGAACTACTCCCCTCGATAATCGGAGGAGGGCAAGCATCCATGTCGTCAACAAGAATAGACGAATTAATGTCCTCCTCTCCCATACAATCCAGCATAAGCAAACGTAACACCAATTCAAACAAACACCCAAACGGAAAACATGAAGACAAACAACGAACAATATGGTCTGATGTTGTAAACAATACCCAGTAAAACCCTAGTCGAATAACTAGGGTTTGTAAAACATTACGAGCCAAGCAGCTAACCCATAAAGAAAATCGACCTTAGTTAAAACTAGGGTTTATGATCGATGGAGCGCAGTAAATCAACCCATAATAAACAGTTCCAATGATTGATAAAGATTGAATATTACAATATGGAGCCGACAAGAAGATCCTAACCAGCGATTAGAGGAACAAGAAACCCTAATAGAATTACCCTAGACGATCGCTAATAAAAACAAAAGCAACACTCGATTCAATGTAATGATTTACGGAAGTAGAATCAGAACACAAGAAACTTGAATTGTTAATGTGTAGATCAGAGATCGATTAAGAAAAAACGATTAGGGTATTAGAAGAAAATCGCCAAAATCGCCATTAGGAGGGGAGTGTTTCTTTTATTATTATTATTATTATTATTATTATTATTATTATTATTATTATTATTATTATTATTATTATTATTATTATTATTATTATTTTTTTTATTATTAAATAATAATAATAATAATAATAATATTATTATTATTATTATTATTATTATTATTATTATTATTTTGTTTCTAATGACTATCCGAATGTGCCTGGACGTTTGAGAGCTTTACATGTTGGAAGATCAATCCAACCCATACAGGTGGATAAGGGTGCCGATTCAAGCACACCGCCGCAAATTTTACGAAAAAAAGCTCGCCACTGAATAGATTGTTAAAGAACTCCACTGTCTCTACCCCAACTAAGTCTGATGAGGATAGAAAGGACAAAAGTTTGGCTAACAATTATCCGTTTTCATATTCAATTTAAAAATGGGATTTTGCATTAACATACCATTTATTTTGACATTGCTTTAGCTTGGAATTTGAAGACTCTGATGTCGAAATAACAGCTATTGAGGATGATGATGATCTAGACACTGTCGAGGACGGTTGTAAACCTGAAAAAAGAAGGCAAGAAAGCTTACAGTTACCGAAGATGAGTCTGATTAGAATATTGGAGGTACCACGATGACTATCAAGCTGGAGTAGTGTTCATTGTTCAGAAAATTAAGGAAATAAAAATAGTTGCTATGCCGTGTTTTGGCTTTAAATGTTTGTTTCCAACTATTTCAAACATCAAAGTTTTGTATTCCTGTTTGAACAACTAAGAATACAATTACTGTTAGGATTTACTTTCATTATCGTTTACCAATTATTAAACAATAGTTGTCCCTATTTACAACAATTATCGTTAATAGACCGCAAGAAAACACCTATATAATGATTGCTCCAACATCAAACACTTTAAGGACATTCTTTATACTCTATTCTATCACAAAAGGCACTCATGCTACAAAACTCTGTACATGAAAGTATGTTTTTTTAACAACGATTATAATAAGGTAAACTAAAATATGTAATGCTTAGCTGAAATAAACTGAAAGTTGTAACCACCACAATTGTTGTTTGCCAAAGTTGTTTTAAATTCAAAACAACTGTGACTTTACATATGCTGATAACTGATTCCGAAAAGCCAACATGGGAAGACTGGACCTGTTTATGATACTGATTCTGACAATGAGTTCCCACCTACATTTTGTGTAGAAAACAGTAGCACACAATATGGGTTTTCACCCATATTTCTGACTTCTTTCTACTTTCTACCACCCTAGTGTGGGGGAGTTGCCCCCCGCTATTGTATATAAGTTTTCTTCTATAAAAAAAATAATAAAAAAAATAAAAGAAATGTATATATCAAAAATAAAATAATGGTCGTAGTATTTCCCTTTTACGTTCTATGTTTCGGCATAACAGCCGGTACTTTGAATATTGAGGGCAATATTCATTTCTAGTGTGGGGGGGAATTCTCACGAATTTTATCATGTAATTATACCACTTAATTCCCCCAATTTTGGCCAAATTTTTTTTTTGGAGTAAGTGTTTTGCACTTACTCGGCAAATGGTAATCGCCCGCCATGTCTAATCCACATAAGGATTGACTAATCCAGTCAAACGGCTCTTGGTAAAGATATCTCAAACCGTTTATGGCTTGCAATTTGCCCAAAATTGTATGGTGTTCAATTTCACCATATCTTTAATTAGTAAAGAGTTGGCTAGCCCGCAAGTTTATGGCTTGTGGTAAAGGCGATTGAAAGCCATAATTGGTAATCGACTCACCAAAGATAATATTGACAATTTATCTAAGAGTTATTAGTCCGTATAAACGGCTTCGGTAAAGACAAATCAAACCGTTGAAAGTCGGTGATTTGCTCAAAATCATTTGGTTATCATTGTACCAAGGTTCTTACTTGAACTTAAACAATTGGCTACCCGTAAGTAATGGCTTTTGGTAAAGAGATTCAAATCCATTAAGTTTTCTCAAAAGATTGCTAGGGACTAGCAATATCTTAGTGTGGGGATTGATGAGTGTGCAAATACTCATCATTTTGTACCGCTTAAACCGCAAAACATCCGAAAACACTTTAAATGCATCAAAATGATGAAAATATCACAAATAAGTGTTTTATGTGTTTTAAATGCAAAAATACCAAAATCGATGAAAACGTATCAAGTTTGCATAATCGGCAGCTTTAGTCCCCAAGTTTCAAAAGTTGTCAAATCTAGTCCTGGTCATTCCAAAACTTATAAAAAGTCATAAAGGTCCTTGGGATTCACTAGTTGTAAGAAATTGTCCTTTGAAGTTTAAAATCACAATTTACAACTCGTCCCTTAACTTTACAAAAGTGTCAAAATCATCCCTGGTATTTAAAATGGAAATTATTCAAACTACACCCTTGTACTATTAAATGTGGCATATTTGGTCCTTATATGATAAGTTTTGAGAAAATTACAAGTTTGGTCCCTGAGTTACAAAGTTGGCGCTTTGGTCCTTGGATTTATAAAATGGAATTTTATGCAATATTGGTCCTTGTACTAACCATTAATTGCAGGTTTAGTCCTTGTGTGATGTTTGGGGAAAGTTCAAATCAAGCCCTTCATTTTCAGAAAATACAAAAATGGTCCTTGTATTATAAAGCTTAAACCAACCGGACCCTTTTAATTATCCCAACCCAATCCTCAAGCCCAATACCGAGCTGGCCCAAAATCCAACCCATGTTTTAAATATAAAAACCGCCCTTCCCTGTACACATCCCTCACCAACGCCTGCAAACCACAAAACCAGGTGGTTTTCACCACCACCTATTCCCTCCACCTCATCCCAGCTGTCTAAACCTCTCATCACCACCCCTTTCCACCTATACATCAGCCTACAAAGCATTTAATGCTTCCCCACCATCAAACACTCCAACCTCACCTCAAAACCTGTTTTTACTGCCAAATCACCCCTAGCTCCATATCTACTTCCCAAATTGTCCCCTTACACCTCCACAACATACCAAAGTGCATTAATTGTAGCAGAACTGCCTCAATCCACTAGTACCACTTTTAGCGCCTGATCTGCGCCAAACCGTCAAGTTTTCTCACGCAAGCTGACCACTTGTGAATGGCCAACCGTAAGAAACTTAAAACAAATTTCATACGGATGCAATGAAGATCGTGGAGTATAGTGTTTCCGGTCGTTATGTCCCAAATGAAGTATGCAATGGATCACCAAACGATAGTGATCGAGAAATTTGAACGGAAAGAGATTAGGATTATGATTATAACTACGAAAAAGCAAACAAATTACAGAGGCTTAAATGCAAATTAAAGAAAATCAAAAGATAAAAATATTAAATAAACGCTATCACAATTTGCAAAATGATGTTTTTGATTTTATGTTTTATAAACCGAATTAAAACTACGACGACACTAGAAAATATGAAACCAAGCAAGATAAATCCTAAAAATATGAAAATGACATTTTTACAAACCTAATGATAAAAGAAAATATATAGAAAAAGAAAATTGTTTTTATAACTATTTATCTAATTATTATTAATTAAAAACTATTTTTAACTATTTAATAAAAGCCTAAAATACAAGAAAATAGGAAATAAAGCTAGAAAAATAAAATTATGACTTAGAAAAATCTAAAATAACAAAATAGAATTTTCAAAACTATTTTTATATTTTTCTGATTATTTTTGGATTTTCTAGGAATTAAAAACTATTAAAAACTAATTAAGTCACTTAAAAATACAAATTTAACTAAGAAAAATTTGGAAAAATATTTTTTTGTCTTTTTATATTTATCTTAACTTAATAAAAATGAAAAATTATTTTTTTGAGACTTTTCTGAATTATTTGTATTAAATGCTAATTAAAAATGCTTAAAAAACTAATTAAAATGAAGAAAAATACCAAACTGACCTATAAAAATCTGAAAAATTCAAGATAAGCTTAAAATAATGTACTAAATCTAGGAAAAATGGAAAAACAGTAGCTTGTGTACAAGAATTTGAAACTGCTATGCAAAGTGCTTTAGAATAAGCACTTGAAATAAGCCACAAGCCACAATTAAGCACTAAACTGATATAGAAGCTATAAACTGCTAAAAGTAACCAAATGCAACAATGTTCAACTACTCTTAACCTCTATTTTGCAGATTACACAGATTTGAATGATTTGAGCTTACGAGCTAAAATCAGTGTGAGGGTACCAGGTTTAAGCAGAAGAATAAGCACTCAAATAAGCTAGAAACCAAAAACCAAATATGGAGACCTCAACTAGACCTGGTGGCTACTTACAAACCAAAGACCAGGCTTTGAGAAGTTTATGAGCCTTGTGCAAGGGTCAGACAAGATCGAGAAAACTCAAGATAAGTCGAAGTTTTTGTAACAGGCACATGAGACCTAAAGAGAAACTGCTTGCGTTTTATAAAAAAAATTGTAAAAATCTACAAAAATAGTAATAACAAATTAGACCAGCTGAAGTTTTAAACACAACAAGTTTCACTTAAATTGGCTTAAAGATGAAGCCAAGAAAAATCAACTCAGCTTGCCTCAAAATGACTTTTTCTACTTTTTGACTTTTGAAACACTTTGGACATGTTGACTTTTGTGAACTTTGAATCCAATTTGAGGACTGATTATGTTATATTATGATGAAATGACACTACTGCAAGTTAGCTCTATGAATTTCAAGCACAAAACAAGAATTTGGATTTCCAAAAATTTCACAGTGGAACAGTTAAGACATAGGAGATGTGATTTTGACTTTTGATATCTGCAAGCTCAAAACTAGGAGGATATGAGTATATTGAAACTAAACAAGCCTAGAACTACAAAGGTTACCCACTGAGTAAACCTTAAAGACAGATTAGGTACCAAATCCAAACACCCTTATAAGTACTGATTTGCAAATTTAATGAAGCTAACTAATGAACAGGCTAGAGTTATTGATCAAACTGAGTTTACTTAATCTAAACACAACTTAATGAACAGATTTTAACTAATTACAACTACAAGAACAGATTATGCTATGACATTTTGAAAATCACTTACAAATGGTCCCTAGCCACTATGGCTTGAAACAGCAATGAAACCAGAACACAGTAACCACTAGCCTATATAAACCAACCCCATAGAACTCAGAATCAACCCATTTCCATTTCTGCATCAACCATTTCCATTTCATACCCATTTGTGCTCCATTTTGACTTATGTTGACCAATATCCAAAGTTGTTAGAAACTTAACTATGAGCTTATAGAAAGCTATAATAAGCTAGTATAAGCTTGTTTGAGTCTACAAATAAGCTGTTTAGAACTTGTACACAAGATTTGGAAACTGAAAATTTCAACAGTGTCACAGAAATATGAAACTGTAACTATAACTTGAATTGAGATTTAAAAAGAGTTGCAATACATTTAAGTACTCTAATTTGATACAACCAAACTGAAATTACAACTAGGAATTCATTTAAGACTTAAGACATTTAAAAACGAAATACATTTTAAAACTAAAACTAAGTGCTATCCTTGTTCTTGCCTCTTTCTTCCACTTTTATACACCAAATTTCATTCTCTCACCTCTCTCTTCAAATCCCAGCATTAATTTTGACCATTGGATGCCTTGGGATCATTTTGGCCATTCGATTGAAATTTGGCGCCAAAACTGTATTTAACAGCTGGGGGGTTGAGTGTTTGGTAGAAGGTGTATTAAATGCATTCTTGGCTTTGAGTGTTTGGAGTGATAAGGTTAGGGTGGTGATGATGGGAAAAGGGCAGCAGTTGCAGGTTTTGTGATGATGAAGGTGGATGCCCGTGACTGGGAGGGAAAAGAGAAAGTCAAAAAGGTTTGACTGGGGATTAAATATTGGAGGGGGTCCAAATTGAAGGGGGTCACAAGGTTGGCAGGGGTCTCATTAAGTTTTGACAAGGGGCCAAGGTTTAAAGAGTTTTAAATACACAATAACCTTTGTGTAATTTCTGAAAATTAAGGGACCTATTCTGCCAATTATGCAAAGTTGTTTCAAGGGCTGAAAATGACAAGTGTCAATAGTTCAAGGACCAAAGCTGACATTTTCAAATTTTCCAAGGACCATTTTTGCCAATTTTTAAACTTGGAGGACCAAACTTGTAATTTCTCAAAACTTTTGATATTTTTCACCAAAGGACTAATTTTGACAAGTTATGATTTTAAAAGGACCTTTGGTGATTTTTCTTTGAAATTAAGGCTCGTGGACTATTTCGACAACTTTTGAAACTGGGGGACCTGAACCGCCAATTATGCAAACTTAGCTCATTTTTCATCCGATTTTGAACATTTTGCATCCGAAACATATAAAATGCAATTTTGGAATATTTTCGAGATTTTGATGCATTTCGAGCATTTTAAACGTTTTGCAGCTCAGATTAACCAAAAATGATGAGTATTTACACACTCATCAATTTCATCTTATCTTAGCTTATTACAACATAATCAGTAAGTAGAATCAATTCAAAGTTCATTTTAGTCAACTTGATAGTGTAATTTAAAAAGTCAAATTTTCAGTTTAGTCGTTTTTGAATAAAATAGATCATTTTCTATAGGATTTAATTTTGAGTTTCATGTTTTAAGCTTTTAGGATTATAAACTTTAGTTGCTCATCTTAATCACAGTATTTTTTATAATTTCCAGTTAGCTAGTTAAACAGCTTATTTCTTAGCTTATTTTGACCACTTGTTTGAAAAAGTGCCCTGTGCACAGTTGAGCTAACCGCTTTCACAAGCTCACACAGAGCTTATTAGTGGGACCCAGGCATTGAACCTTGGCTTTTTGGAAAGCTAACCTAGCTGTCTTAAGGTTCCAGTGCTTATTTTCAACTTCTTAGCTTATTCAGTAGGCTGCAAGTAGCTTTTTCTTTTTCCCATTCTACTCAGTGTATACTGAGTGTATCAGCATACACTGAGTAATCAGTGATTTACAAGCTTTTTCACAAGCTTGTCATAAGCTCATTAGTCAACCACAGTGTTTGAGCTTGGACTTTTTGGAAAGCTCACCAACCCATCTTGATACCTCAGTCCTTATTTTGAGCTTTTTAGCTTATTTAATAAGCTTAAATTGCTTATAAAAATGACTGCAGGCCTGTTTGGTTAGTAGGTTTAGTATAATTGCTTATTAGCTTATTATAGCTTATCAGTGTGTTTCTTTGTTCTTTTTAGCTTCATATAAGTAGCTTTAGCCTGTTTGTATCTTATTGCACTTTTGGTTCTATCTGTGAAGCTTATTTGAGCTTGCAAAATCAAAATAAGCTCAAAAGCTTAACTGTTGAGATCATAAGCTCTCAAACTGCTTATTTTTAAGTTGTAAAATTTTTTTTTTCATAAAAGTTTCTTATATTCAGTAGTACAATAGGTTAATAAAAGAAAAAACACAAAAACATCATTTTAAAAATAGTGATAGCGTTTATTTAATAGAAATTAGCTTTTTAATTTTCTTTTTCAGCTTATTATTAAGCACTTCTTGTTTTTATAATTTTCTTAGCTTTCTGTCACCATAGGATATTTATAGAAAAAATTTCATAATTTTCTTAGCTTGTTTAGTATTTATTAGAATTTAAAATAGTTAAAAGTATTAAATAATTAATAATAAATAAATAAAAAGCATAAAAAATATCTTTTCAGTTTTAAAATTAGTTTTATAATATTTTAGATTTTTCTAAGTTAAAATTTAATTTTTCCAGGTTAATTTTATATTTTCTTGTATTTAAGTGTATTTTAAATAATCAATAAATAGTAATTAATTAATAATAAATAGATAAAAAGTGTAAAAAATATATTTTTAGTTTTAAAATTAGTTTTATAATATTTTAGATTTTTCTAAGTTATAATTTCATTTTTCTAGCTTTATTTCATATTTTATTATATTTTAGGGTATTATTAAATAGTTAAAAATAGTTTTTAATTAATAATAATTAAATAAATAGTTATAAAAATAATTTTTTATTTTCCAATAATTTTATTTTATTATTAAGATTGTAAAAATATCATTTTCATATCCGTAGGTGTTTTACTCTTTTAAATTTACGTTTTATTTTGTACGTTTACGTAAAATTTAGTAAACGTACGCTTTTAAGTTTGTTTAATCTGATTGTTGTGCTTTATAATTCTGTATCCAAATACCATTCCAATCAATCAGTAGTGTAATTACCAATCAAAATCCTTACTGATCATTATCCTTAGTGATCATTCTATCATCTGAATGTTTTTTAGACTGTTTGAGTTTTATTACGGTTGACGATTCACAAGTGGTTGACTTGTGTAATAAACTTGACAGTTTGGACTCAACCAAATTTTGGCGCCGCTGCCGGGGAGGCTTTAGCGTGTTTTAAGCATTCTCAGACCCATACTTGCACATATACCACCTTTTGTAAACATTTTTTTTTTTTTTTTTTTTTTTAAAAAGTTATCAAAAAGTTCATTAACACTTTTCCTAAAGTGTTAACAACACCAAAAAAATATAAAACAACAAAACAATCGTAACGTTTTCTTTCTTGTATTTTCTTAAAGGAGATTCTTAAAGAGATACGATTTGGTTAAACGAGACGATACCAAAAATATTTTCCAAAAGTATTTAAACCCTTAGCACAAATCCATACCTACGTCTTTTCAGTGGTACTTAATAAATACATAAAAATCAACCACCGCAAACCAAGGCAGTACACCTACCAACTGGGGGTGTGAACATTAATAAGTTCCCAATCTTAAAGATCAAAACTTACCTCTGTGTCCTTGTGATTTGGTGTACCTTTTTCAAAGAAGCCATTTCATTTGTGATTATTGGTTTAAGTTTACTTGTCATTTTGCCTCGCATTTGTTTTTGAAAATTGATTTTTATACTTAGTGCATGCGCACTCGTTCTTCCAGCTCTACAAGTCCACTTTCAGAACTTGCAAGTATTCCACGTAAACGTAGAGGACGTTCTGCTCCTTCAGCCGTGACTGAGGAACGTCTAGTACCACCACCCCCTGTCGTAATGGCAGAAGATAAGCCTATGAATGAGCTTCTCCAAGCACCCATCGAGGGTTACGGAGATGCCATTGTTGTCCCAGCCATCGTGGCTGATACCTTTGAGCTCAAAACCGGGTTGCTTAATCTTGTAACCCAAAGCCAATTTTATGGTTTTGAGCGGGATGATCCTCATGCACATATTCGATGGTTCAACAAGATTGCATCGACCATCAAATACAAGAATGTCCCACATGAAGCAATTAAGCTTCTTCTGTTCCCATTCTCTCTAGAGGGACAAGCCCGGAATTGGCTTGAGAAACAACCCCCTCGTTCCATTGAGACATGGGAGGATTTAGTCACTAAGTTTGTTAACGAATTCTATCCTCCATCCCGAACTACAAGTCTTAAGAATGAGATAATGAAATTCGCTCAAAGATTTGATGAATCATTTGGTGAGGCATGTGATCGTTACAAAGAGTTGCTTCGAAAGTGTCCGCATCATGGTTTTACCGAGTTAATGCAAATGGATACTTTCTACAATGGTCTGAGACAAGCTGACCAAGACTCTTTAAATGCCTCCGCGGGAGGTAATTTCCTGAGCAAGACCACAAAAGAAGCCTTGCAAATCATTGAAAACAAGTCCCAGGTCCGCCCTTTCCGAACAAAGACATATCAGTCTCAGTCTAACGCAGTACCTTCTACTTCATCTCATGTGAGTACATCTAGCACCGATGCTAAGATTGACAAACTCACGGATATTGTTCAGGCTTTGGTTCTTGCTAACCAAAAGAAAGTCACTTTCACACAGACACCATCACATGGTGAAGTAAAGAAAGTCGAGGTCTGTGTTACTTGTGGTGGCCCTCATGCATACTACAACTGTACTGCCACCGATGGTAGTCCATTTGAAGCCAATGCTATAGCCGGTACTTCACATCAAGGAGGTAATCAATACCGTCCTCAAAATGAACCAAACTACCGTGCTAATACTTATCAAGGACCACCCGGTTTTAACCAGAATCCTAACATACAAAACCGGAATCAGAACCAACCTAGAATGAACCAAGGTTATCAAAACCAAGGTAATTTCTATCCCGGACCAAATCAAGGTTTCCAACATCAAGGAAACCTTAATCAAAACAATTTCAATCAAGGGAATCAATTTCAGGGAAATGTGAATCCTAACCAAGGGAATTTCCAACAACAAGGTCATAATCAAAACATACGACCTCAAAATTTCCCTCCACCTCCTCCAGTACCATCATCTGATGAGTTATTGAAGCAATTCATGAAATCCCAAGATGAAATGAACAGGTTGTTGGTCAGTCAGATCGCTGATCTAAAGAAGTCTTTAAATGATCAACCCTCGGGCTCAGGAAAACTTCCGAGCAACACGATCGCTAACCCGAGGGGCGACGCAAAGGCGATCACAACCAGAAGTGGTGTATCATACGATGGACCCGCTATTCCTACTACCTCTTCTTCTTATATCCCGAAGGTAGTGGAAAGTGAACCTGAGGCTACAAAGGACAAGGAACTTCCTACTAATAACGGAGGTACCAACGATGTCCAACCTCAAGTTGTCCTGAAACCCAAATCCAATCCAGGAGTTGTTTT